>JAQIXS010000990.1:0-35537 GCA_034700785.1 Rossiulus vilnensis | reverse complement strand
AAGGAAAGAAGTCGATGAAGTAGACCATCCGAAGAGTCAGTTGAAATTTCCGAATTTAATACCAAAAGAAAACTGTAAAAGTGACTGACAACAACTTTTCTTCTAGTTTACAGCTGACTATGGTTAAAATTTGTATAAGTATCGATTCGATGCTTATAAATTTAAATTGATTATGTAATTTTGTTCAACGTGAAAGCTTTGTCCAAATCAGACAGGACATGAATGTGTGTGTGAGGGGGGGGGGAGAATGAGGTGAGGGAAGATGAGGAAAATAAGTCAGAACAGTGGCGGTCAGGGTAGAGTCTGAACTCTGACAATCAGGAAAATTCCAGGACGTCCCTTATGGATGGCTCCAAGGCATTAATCTCCAATCCGCCATGCCCATTTACGAACAATTCAACATGGTTAAAAGTGCATGCTCGCGATGTTAACGTGTGCTTGTATGAGATAAATTATTATATTCGTGCCCTCTTAATTATTGCATGCGTGCCTATGAGTCAAAGGCTTTTTTCATCCCCACTTATAAGTTAGTCCATTTCATCATTTCTAAATTCTACAGGGGATAAATTCCGGGACATCTCCTGCGCACGGTGAGTCAAAGATGATTAACAAATTCGTTAACTTTTATGGTTTATTGGAAAGTTCCCTGGGCGAATTAATGAAGATGGGCACGGTGAGCAGAAATGTCTACCTGATGGCCACCGTGTTTGTAGTTTTATACACAATTTTCAATTAACCCATTGCTACCTCCAATCCTATGGTAAGACCTGACATCTCCCTGGGAGGTGCTACCGGCTAATTATTATAGACAGAACAATGTTTTACACTTTACAAATGTGTGGCCTTTTCTCCGGCATGCATCACCGACACGGCTAAGAAGAAAAAAACTTCGTTTGATTTTCCACCGTATAATTGAAAACGAAACAAAAGAAGTCGCGGCTTCCTGGTTAACGTACAAACACCTGTATAAAGAATGCCCGGTTCCTCTTCAGCCCCACGCACCGAAATTAACTTTAAAGCTCTTTTTATCTATTTACAAATGTTAACTGAATTTAGAAGTGCTGTTCAATCCTTTCCGTCGTCACAAGTAGTCAAACCTATAAATAGTCTAGTATGTCAACAATATGTGCAGTAAACTATTTAGGCATACGACGAAAATATGCAGAATAATAGCATCATATAAACATGTAGGATATATGGCAGTAGTATTAATCCTCATAAAAGTATGTAGATTAATGTACTTTGCTGATTTATTCTATACGATGATAAATGGTAAACATGTTTTAAAGATACCAAACGTCGTTTATTCCCTGTATTGCCAAAGTTATTTTTCAATATCTCTGTATTACACAGTATATAACCTTAATGACATTTACATATATAATGGACTATTGAGGCTAATTTAGCATAGAATGTAATTAAATTAACTACATTAATTGTGCAATGTATATCTATTCTACATATGTTGATGTATTACCATATGTATAAATCCGGTTAACCGGCATATTTCTTTTAAAAGCAATAATAAAGGTGGCTACTTGTAAGAGATGCAAAATCATCAATATCATCAACACTTTCAATGAAATACTCATAAATTTCCTTTCATTTTCATTTCCTCTACTGTGATCTACAAGACTAACTTTTGTAACATTAACGGAAGTGCCTGCTTAATCTTGCGATAAGCATCTCAACCTACTCTATATTTTTATACTGAAATATTTCTTATTGGTTTACACAAAGGACGTCAACACTTTTTACATGACAATAATTCAGAAATCGCCTATGATCTAAACAATGGACGTCTTTTTTGTCCAGTCCTAAATGGAATATTAGATGTGCACCATGCATAATAGCAGTGCTTGGTTTTTACAGTTTAGCTCAAGCGCTTGAGGAAAGGAAAATTATCGCTATAAAGGTACAAAGAAGCGATATTTCCAATAACAATTAGTCAATTAATTCTATTGATTGGGATATGTAGGTGGTTTCCAGCGCTCAGCGGGACAGCATTCGTCGACAATATATTCAATAAGAAAGTGATGATTTGCAGATGGCATGTTGTACCCTGTGAGTTTTCACTTTAAGTCTACCTCCATCAGACTTTGAAAACACACATGAGATGAATGAAACTACGTTTTTCTTTGCAAGAAATTAGCTTAACGAAAATGTCACTGCACATACAAGTATTGTGTAGATTACTTTTTGACAAAAAATTTTTATCCCAGATCTTTTAGTATATTGCATCCGCATCGTATTAACCCTAATAAACAAAATAGAACAGCGCATTCTCTGAATAAATAGAAGTGTGCCTTCACAACCTTATATTCATTTATTCAAAGTTACGGTTGACTCTCCACACATTTTTATTAATTAAAAGCACTTTAAAATACTTAAATATACATTAAAGCCGCTACAGGGGGTCCAAGTAAAATGGATGAAATTCGTTTAAAATAGCTTGCAAAAAAAATATAAAAAATGTTTATATAAAGGAAAGCATGAACTTTCCTTTAAAAAACGTGTCGGTCACTTCTTTCGGTATTTATAAAGGACGACGAAAAAAGTATCCGAATTCCTTTTTCGGACAACATGCATTTCGCTCTTTACTAAAAATAACAATTTCACAGTGTTTACACTTATGTTTTAGAACCCACAATATATGCGCATTGACTTGCGCAAGTGTATGCGTAGATGTTTGACCCACAATTGCTTTTTTAAATGTTGGCCAATGGTGGACATTCTAGGCATAACAAAAAGCTGTGCTGCTTTGCATGAATAAACGTTCTAGTCAACAGCGCAGCCACCCTACTTGCCATATTAGAAAACGATGGAAAGGGATAATTTATTAAGCAAAAAAACTTCAAAGCAGAAATTTGTCCTAAAGCGGCAAATTCCATGGCCTTCACCTTTTTCCAAGGAGAAAAAAATCACTAGACCCATATGCAGGTAGAGATTTACCCTATCCACGCACCGTACTAATAGATACAGGACCTTCGTTTTTGCTCATGTTCAATAATTCAACCTCCTTCCCATTTTAACAGCATTTCCATAAAGGGTCATGAGGTTAAAAGACACGCACTCACTAAATTTTAAACTAAAAAAGTCGACAGCACCAGCACAAAAATGGGGAAAGAAGACTATGGCGATTCACTTAAAATTATAGGGTGGAAAATGGTAAATTATACTAAAGCGTCAGTGAATTTTGTCCCATTTTGTCATATATCTTAGCAAGAAAAAAGCCGAGACATCAAACGTATAATTAAATTAAATATTACGCTGACTAAATTAGGTCTCCTTATAAACTAAACGATCATATACTTTAATTAGACAAGCGAGGATATTAATGTAAAACCCAATATTTAAGCATGTTGTGCTTAGTCCATGCAAGAAAAAAAAGCAATCTTCATTAACTAATTACTAGTACCTATTAACTGTCTCTTTCATGTGGGCGTTATGCTTTAAAAAATAAGTGTCCAATCTTTGATCTACCATGATTGGGAGTGGAAATAAAACTGGCACTCCAAAAAAGACCAAAGAATGATATCACGCTGAAAATTCGCCAATTGAAACTAGGGCGATCAGCCTCATTAGGAAAGCTAAAAGGTCCCTTCAGTAATCCATTTTCCATGCGTGGACGTAATAAACAAGCAATGGAAAAAAGAAAAAAACTCAGATAACTATCCAATGGAGTGTTTTCATGCTGCAATCGTATCGAGCATATGATCCCAGGGCAAAAAGACTGGGTCGGAACCCATGCAATCTGAGCATTTGTCGTTTATTACACGCTGCCCATTACTGTCACATGACTGTTGTTCCGTGTCCTTAGCGGGGGCCTGTGGACGTTTGGAAGCTTTTCTCATCAATTGGCTTCACGCAGATGGCCGTGGCACGTAAGCGCAATTTTCAAGCGTAGTTACATAGCGCAACATATGCTGCTTCTGCAAGGCTAGAGGAAATGGGACAAGTAGTGTCAGAAGCCCAACGGACCTTTTTGCTTGGAACGCGTGCAGCGTTAACATGCAAAATCGCCCATCTTTAAGAAATGTGATCAACTCTTCAGCCGTATTACGCCGAAGAGTCCCGCGAGTCGAAGATTTGTTGCCCATCGCATTAAAAGCTGTATCTCCAGAAGGTCCAAAGGGCAGCTCCATTCATCACCTACTCTTTATGCTCTAATGCCACAGACCATTGCGGAGATAGTGGCAAGCACTTCACGTAAACGTTCGTATTTTAACGGTGCCACATCGGTGTGCCTTTGCCCCAAAATAGCCACCTGGGAAAACGCGAAAACCATCAGGTGGTCATAACTCGCTGCCAGCTTTTAGTTTTCTAATGCACTTTTGAAAGTCATGATGCCTATGTTTACAGTTTAGATAGGGCTCCGAATGGCACGTCCTTTCCAAATGCGTTATGTTAATTAAACATTCTGTGGCATATTGCAAGACGGTTTAGCACAAATTAGCACAGCTTTGCACACACAAAAACTCATTTTGGCTTCAAATACTTCTTATACTGTAATTAGTAAATTTAATTTTTTTTTTCTGTGTAGAATTGCTTGTCCTCTAGTATCTGAGCTAGTTTTTATAATTTGAAAATGTTCCGTTTATGCGACCTCCGCAAATTGTTTTTTTATCTCTCAATTAAACTCCGATGATGGGCAACGGAGTTTCTAAAAGGTTTTTTGCCAGCTTCATTTATTTATTTTATAAATAAACGTGACATTTTCAGATCATTATGTAGAAAATAACTCATATCCTACTGACAACCAATTATACAATTGAACAAATTAGCAATTATAAAAAGTATTTCAAGTAAAAATCTTTCTACGTTTTTTATTTATTTTATTTTATTGTTTTCGTTTTCGATATTTTCAAAATTTAGTTTTTAACCAAGCATTTCACAAGTGTTTCGTTAGTTTATAGTCCTAAAGCATAGGGAGAATAAAATGTGCGAATAAATGTTACTTAAATATTAAAGCGTAATAAAGAAACAAACTTCATATAATCTCTTCTTTAAATCGAATATACCTTCAAAGCTACACGTATTGGAACAGGTCTTTGAAACACAGCATAAAACTTATTTCGACCTCTTCACTAAATTAAATCGTTTTGGCTGAAATTTGTACTTAATTTTCGTTTTTCCTCCTTAATCCTCTCGAGCCACGGGGCTGATATTATATTCTCACGGTATTTTCGTGGAGAGGATAGAATGGGGAGAGGGAAATAAGACCGCATGGGGCACACGTCATTGGCTTTTCGGAAATGTGTTAAACTTATGGTCACGTCTGACCCAAATATGACATATGCATGGCATGAGCGTGGATGACTTATTAATGTACATGTAGCTTTTGATGAGCGTGTGCTTGTTGGTCAGTGGCATCAGAAATGCTGGCTCGTTTCAAAACCGTCCAAGCATGGCTTTCGTCAATTAAACAACAGTCATCAATCTACACTAAAAAGTAGAACTAACTTTTGTGTAATAAAGTTATTTTTTTTCTTGACAATTGTAAGTTCTACATTTGTATTATGTAAAGTACCTAATTCTGCATCAATTCAACCCTTTTGCATTAATCAATACGATCAATATATACTTTAGGATGTTTCTTCCAATTACATGTTTATAAAGAAGACTGTTAGTTCATAATACGTTAAATGATTTGTGCAGAACTTCATGCTCATTTTGCCATTATTTATATTCTTTTCATAATAGGGCGAAGCTGTAAACGAATCCTACAACGAAATTGGAATATTCTATTGTCATCATGTTCATAAACATGTTTGCCCACACAGATACTAGAAAATTATTTTCACAATAAATGTGATTTACAAATACAGTGTAGTTAACAAATATGAATAAAATATAGTCTACTTAATAACATGCAGCATTAGGAGATTAAGAGCACGTGATTGACATTCCACGCTCCATTTCTTAGATACTGTACAGTCTGGACTGTCAAAATGCCTTTCATTGCGGGAGTATTTTGTGGGTCAGTTAACCTCTTGTACAAGCTCGTGTTGGGGTTTGACAAAACAAGCATCACAACACGTACAACAACATGCCATGCGTCTCCTTCGCAACCATTGTCACATTTTTTGCGCCATTTCGGTGAGTTTTTGCCATCACGTTTTTCCTTCGGTGGTTTATTCGACCTCTAATATTAAAGACAGCGAATGAGCATTAATAATAGCATCTTTGCATGTGAATACCGAGCACTTAAGCAACTCAACCCGTAATCACGAGACACCAGAGACATTCCTGACATAAGTCTGAAATGACCACAAAAAATGGTGAACCGGGCATAAAAAAAATGGTGGATCATAGGTATCTGCACACAGGTTAAGAAAAAGGAGGAGGGGATAATTGCCAAAAGTCAGGCAACTCCGTCCAATGCAGATGCTAAAAAAATTGGCCAGCGATCGACACTCATTTTCACCGACAGGGGAAATAAATTTATCTGCCTCATATTTAGACCTGTGCTGTTGGACTCATTATTTTCTAACAACCCCTCTATTAATTCAGGTCTGCACTGAAAACAAAAGAGAAAGAGGCGTTTTGTTCACATGGTACCAAGTGGGTCATGTGGATGGGAAAAAGGTGCACACTGCGCGTAGGGCCGGTCAACTACTGCCCCTTCGTCCACGACTTTGCTCGAGTTGAAAACCTCACAGGCCTCCTGACACCAAATTTATAGCCTAGAGATGATATTTTGCAAGCTGGGCTGCTTCTCTGTAATCCACTTGCAAGTGATGTATGGAGTTTTACCTGTCAGCCCTGGAGCGAGCTATTTTATCGTGCAATTGCTTTTTATGAGTGGTCCAGGGCAAATGTGAAGAAAGGTGCACAAAGACGAAAATAGTCGGCAACCAGGCTTAAAGACCACGAGTTATGAGTACGTTTTGCATGGAAGATTAAAAAAGAGGGAAAAAAACAAAACCTGGCCAAGAACGGGTTCTGTTCCAAACACTTGTACCTGAATTTCCCACCATAACGAAGTCATTTGCGGGAAAGCTAGCATTGGTTCGTTGGTATTTTTTTCGCCAAATACAAAGGCTCCCAACAAACATGGTCAATCAATTTGTATTTTGTACTTAAAGTAGCCTATGTCGCGTGAGAGATGATTGACGCACTCATAGGAATTCAGCAGGCATATTTCAATTGTTCAAAAATAATCTTATGTAGGCTTAACAGTAAAGTTATGCAAGTGTGACTTTGCTGATTTGGTAACGAAACTGGGTTCAATTATTCAATACACATGCTTTCATGCTTTAGGCATGTTTTAAAACGATACCACTCAGTAGGTATTAAGATAATCGATACTGCATAATTTTATAATAGTCATATGTGCAAAATATGATCATAACGAAAGATAAAATCGCAAAATCAAGAATGCTGCTATAAAACGATTTCTGTTCTTCAAAAATAATGGAAAAAAATAGAAGCAAAAAGCATTACAAACAACTGTCATATATCTAAAAATACACTGAACCATTGTACAACTTGCATAAAAACAAATGCATTAAACTACGACAAACAACTATTGAAGGTGTATTATGTATGTACAATTAAATTTCTACATTGTATGTTATCCAACATACAAGGCATGTCTTTTTGACACAATGTTTATGAATGCTAAAGACGTAAGGCTTTCGTAATTATATCTCAATAGGAAGAATTACTTTAAAAACGTAGATCTGGAGAAAAAAAATAGCAACGAATTTGACATGGATTATTGTTAATTAGCTTTACTTTCTTGCTAGGCTACGTTTACGATATGGAGAACAAACAAAATATGAACTAAAAAATACGGTTGAAAATATGGTCGTATCAAATAGTGATAGCTCTTGTTCGGACCATCAAGTTAAAAAATATTTACGACTTTGTCTTATAAACGTTAAGTCTAATAAATAGAAAAATACAATTAGAATATTTCCATTATAGCATGATGGGTACAATTTTACAGAAAATTTAGAAGGATCTCTTTCGACTTGAAACTTAAATATAATTTTGAGTAACATGAATAAACCCCGCATCGTAATATGAAGCGTCAGCGAAAATCACAAAAAACGAATTTTTTCTACACATACAATATAGATACAGTGTATACGATTGTGGATCTTTCTGATAAAAAGGAAGATGTATATACAGTACATGTACACACTGACTGAACGATGCTACATGAACATGTATATCAAATTGGACGCCAACAACACACCGGCATATGGCAGCATGCAAGTATATAATTTAAAGCGTGAATTACAGGTCACGATTTATTTCTTCCCCGCTTTTCCACGTAAATTACGACAATGATGTTCGTTCCAGTGATAAATTAGCATGTGCGTAAGTTTCGCTGAATATGAAGTAAACCTAAAACGCAAGCAACGCCATGGCATGGGGTCTCGATTAGGTTCCATTAAAAAGCCAAACACGCATTATTGATTTTTATCCTTCAGGTATATCGCGAGACATTTACGACATTATGCATTGCCCTTAATTACGTGTTTGGGTTAAAAATGCAAAAAAAAATGATAATGTGCGCGAAACGCCAGAAATTGGTTTTATAATTTCATCATATCGTGACTGCAACTAGACCCACGTACAGGCACAAAAAAACCTTCGTGTATTTTTTACTGCCATGACCAACTTTGCATTAGCTTGACGATTTTGTTTCATTGGCGAAACTTTGTAGATAACAGTATCGGTGCTGGCTGGGGATGAAACAACCCCAAAAACGCATTATACGAAATTTTAACCTTTCAAGCGCATTAAAATGCGCACTGCAATTAACCTGTAATCTGGAAATCCTGAACAAGTGGCCTATGTAAATAGGACATGCAAAAATGATCAACCAAATCACTGTGATCAAGTCGGATATCAGCTGCCCACGGCGCTGTCGTGGATCAGTAAACCAACATCAAAATATACCGATAGTTCCCAAACGAAATGAGCTTTTTTACTGCAATGCTTCGAAACTGTGTCCTGCAGGTTGTTCATACTTTCTCCATCTTTGCCCGTGCATATCGCTTAAAATGCGTGCATTTTTAATTTGGTTATCAGGGGGTTGCAAATGGGAGAATTTCTGCAATGTAAAACGGTTTTTTTCATTTTCTTTTTGAACTGGTTGCCTGCTTACTGCGCCTTTGTGGACAAGAAGAAAGGTTGCCGCCGAACCAGCAGGCATTCCTCGTCAGCGCCATCAACCTCCTCCTTGCCTGGACAACGACAATCCCTGCAGGGATGGAGATGAAGTATACAGTAATAAGTTGCCCAGTCTACAAGGGGTAAATTATGATCTTCACTATCTGACCCATCACTATTTATCGCGAATGTTATATAAATACACGCTTGCCTGCACATATACACTGTTGTGCAAGAAGATGCGGCTGCAATCTCCAGGATTTTTTTCAAAAAAAAGTATGCGTGGCTACCATGCAGTTACGCATTCGTTTAATATTTCTGTTTTTTATCTTTTTAATAACGCCCTGTTTATAGTGGTTGCCAGCGTCGGACATTCTGATCATATATAACGACTGCACTTTTTAGGTAACTTGTTGTTTCAGATTACAAGGCGATAGGGTCAAACGTTTCCGTTTTCCCATGCGTTTTTAAACGCTTGTTAAGTATTTGCTTGATTTACTAGTCCTGTTAGGCTCCGCTTGTATAGTCGAATAAATGTTCTCGAGATGTCATAAAACTATGCGGTTTCTGTTTGGGCACATATCTCAAATGCCTGCTACTCCGCATGGACACTGAATTTCTTTTATAAATGCTGGAGGGGACAAATAGCCCGTCTGTTGAGATTTCAAGGTGTACGCTCAATTTACGAGTGATAATTAAGCTGCTAGACGTTTAAAAAAAGATAACTTTAATTTTTTACTTCAAATCTAACGTCATTTCCAGTGGCTTCAATTTTAATAATCTCAAGTGCAGGGTTGATACACGTTATGTGACTAGAATTGGGAATTATGGACATCAGTCATAACTACGCCCAGACCAGACAGGGTCATGAAGGCTGAAAATAAATTTCAAATTTGTTGACAGGAGGTCATCTTTTTAAAAGAATTAAAAGGCCCTGATAAAACAAATATTACCACTTCTACAATTACATCGACGTGTATTTTGTAATGGATACCCTATAAAATTGCCAATTCATTTCTTGGGAATGAAATACAATATTGATACAGAATGAACAAATCCTACACGTATCTTCGCTGATTTGAAATGACCGCTTTTAAAGCGAAAAAGGAATGAAATATTATGAAATGTGATAATGTGATTGATGTTACTCTTCCGGCAAATGCCGTTTCGTGGTAAATTGTAAACAATAACAATAACTGAAACAATGTTACTTTGCGTGAAATGTACACATCCAAAAATTATATTCTACAAACATTAATATGTGCAAATGATTTTTGAACTAATATTTTCGTCTTATTTCTGTTGCTTATATCTAAGCATGTCTAAATATGGAATCGCTGATCTTCTATCCTACATGTAGGAGCAATGTCGCTGGCTTTTTTCTATCAGTTGTAAAAACTGGACTGATGCAAAAAAAAACGCTGACCGTGCAGATCAATTATCCAAGCTGTGAATTACACCCATATAAATACACCTCCGATCCAATCATACATATAGGTGAAGAAATAATAGTTTTCAGTCTTGGATGACTGGTATCACCTGCCACAAAGGGAACCTCAGCAGGGCGCCTATTACCCCAAACATCCGTTACAATGCGCATGCTTTTATGCGAACTGCGCCCCCTAACACTTGATTTGGCCTAATGAAGTAACAATGCAAGCTCTAATCAATTTTCCGCCCAAGTACTCGTGAAATAATTTGAAAATTTGACGACTGCAGATCGAGCAGTTCGATCGCAGACGGCAACACGCACCTATTTCAGTGTCCTTAATTCTCGAAAGACAAGAAATTAATTCGGATTAGCGAGATTATTAATTAACTTTTGTGGTCAACATGCATGCACGTTGTCAGAATGCCTCGTATTGGTTGTATCGTGTGAACCTTTGTAGTTAAAATAAGTCAGGGTTGAATTAATCGATATTTAAATGCGTTTCACATAGCACACGTCATACTTTAAAGGTTCTCTTTCGGTCCCGGTGTGGGCGTTTGCCAGCGCAATCAACGCATTCATTTTTTTTTTCAAAACCTTTCGTAGACTTAATAGCTTTTGAGCCTCAAGTGGTGATGTCTTCGTACACGCATTCAGGTGGTCAGATATCCACGGAAATTGATTCATATTCATACGAAGAGAACCTCACGAGTCGTTCCTTGAAAGGGTGTTGCGTTGTTTTCATTGGCTTGCGGCCATCTATCTGTAATCATGTCATGTTCGAGCTAAAGTGATAAAGGCCATCTGGTGTTCAGGTATACGAATCGGCCATTTGTCAAAATGGCCGACGGACTAGTATGTAATAATTCTTGCGCGACTCCACCAACGCTGCATTGACCAAGCCCTCTAATTTTATTTAATGGTTAAACGAATTATAGGGGAGCCAAGGGTCCTTCTTTGGTATTTACACGTAAATACGTGTGGTTCACTGCGGCGATACCACTGTGTGAATCAACAAAGTCCAACGCTCCACCAACTTTGAGAAGAGAATAAGATGCAACTGTCCTGCTATTTTGAACAGACTGAGGATAAGGATCTATATATGGATAGAATCATTGATTATTTGCACAATAACGACATTGTCCTTCTTTCCACGTCTGTTAGAATTCATATGTAAATCATTTAATTTAAGAGTATCTTATTTCTTTTAGGTACAGTTCTAATGACGCCAATAACATGCTTAATAGCCAGGGTGGGCAACCCTGATCAGAAAGTGTGGCAGAACATGCGAAATATCTGTCGAAAAGTGCTTTTATACAATGTAAATCACTTCGTTATTGATATAAACCCATCTAAAACATTTCGTGCAAAATACACTTAAAGAGTTGACTGATTGTATTTTTCAAACGTTTTCTTATTTAAGCGTGGATATTAACTAATAATTTTTTAAATAAATTTTGTATAAAAATATATATTATAATACATGTAGGCTATATCACACGCATATCAACAACGAAATAAATGGCAATTTACACATGAACCAATTTTGTAAATCGTTTTCTCATAGAACACCTCATAGATTATGAAAAATGTATGTGCTCCACGATGTGCTGTTTATTTTCTGAAATAAACAGAACATTTTCTTGATGTAATACCACCTTAAACCGGAAATTGGCATGTATTTACATAATTTTTGGCAATATATTTGGTCAATTTTTGCCTGCTGAGTTCATTTAACTAAAATTATGCAGTGATTTTTTTCTGCAAGAAATGTTTGGTAAAGTCCATTATCTTTTGATTGTTCTAAAAATTGCGCCAACGGCGTTATCATTATACCCATTATACGCATTGTTAATGCCCTAAAATGCAGAAGATGCTGACATAAAACATTGATGATGAGGCCTGGCTGACTTACTTGGAAAATACTCTTAAAGTTTACATGGTGCGGCAGATTTTAATCCTCTATCATCACAACCGTGGCTACATTGAGGAAGAAGTTGACCACCCGTTCCATAGGATATGACAAATGTCATTAAAAAATTCCTATACCCCAATATGCATGTACATTATCTCTCGTAACACCTGATGCCAAAAAAATGCTCATTGATGCACTATATCGTTTCTTGGCACTGTAATATACGTAGATGGGGCAAACGTCTAACTGGCCTGGGAAAACTATTTACATGCACATGTATGTTGAATTTAAATGGTTGGTTTATATAGTGCTTGCAATCATTGGTGCACCACTTCTTTCGGCAATCAACGATATGCCTATCATTATTTCCATCAAAAAATGCGCACAAAAAGTTTTTAAAGAGCGTGAAATTCGGTCTAATTTCAAAAGAATCCGTGTTGGGCAAATTCCCATGGAAGCTGAACGACACCTTGATGTTAGCTAAATGCACTGCCAAGGGTCCACGTACCCAACAGCCTGTTGAACAGACTTGTGCAAAGTCAAGGTTCCCACTGTACAGCTGTACATGAATGTACAGTTTAGTGGAGAGTGGTACGGGGGAGGATCGAGTGCGAGGGGTCGAGAAGGTATAACTTACAAAATATGTATTAAAATTGAGGAATTTGTTAGTGGTGAGGAATGTCGCTGGAGAGACACCTTACAAAGACCGGCGCATTCCCGCTGTCACGTTTTACCGTCGGCCGTGAAACCACGTGACTCACGCATCTAGCTTTTTCACCTATGGGGGAAAATGGTTATAAAGTATTTGGGGCGTGGAATTCCACGTAGATGCCAATCTGCAGGCCGCATGACATTCATTGTCCCATAAATTAGCCGACAAATGCATACTGCGATATTCGCATCACGATTTTTTTTAAGTACGTGGCTCCTACGCTCCTGCCTGCATGCAATTAAATGGCGGGTTCTGCTTGCTGCTGGGGCGCTGCAAAAATGCATGCCTAAAGAGGACGTAGATGATACAGTGACGACCGCGAGGGGGCAGCACAGGGAAACTTGCTCCCAGAGGGTCCCATATTATATAAGACATTGAAAATAGAAAAGGAGTAAGAAAATTACTAAAAAAAGGCAAACTAATAGGCCTTGGACGTTTACTTAGCATAGACAATTGAAGTTTTTAAACATCCGTTCAGGGGGGATTAAGGGAATATGGGTAGTGTGATTACCCTCCCCCCTTCCTCCAGTAAGCCCTGGGTGCGCTACTGAATTCGTACCAAACTTCTTTGCGAGGCAGCACATTATAAAGCCTCGCAGAAGGTGGAGAAGGAATTTGCTAAAACAATATGGCGTCTATAATGGCGTCCGCAGATTAATGTTTAAAGTCACTTTTTTACATGTTTAATTACATGTAGCCTAAATGAAACAAAGTAATTAAGGTATTGTACGCCATTTATGAATAGGACGAATAACTGGAAAGGTCAAAACATTACGCCATGTATATTTCAACCCAAATCAAGAAAATTATCGAGTACATGTACCGTGGATTTCTTTAATTCAGAGGTTTCCACCGCGTTTTGATGGTCACCACCATCATTGCCAAACTGAATTTGTTTTTTCTTTTGTAAGAGATTTGCAACGTTTGAAGGCATGCAAGTATGGATCCGAACAGGCCCGGATTTCCTTAAGTGAATTTGAAGTGGATTTAATGATTCCCTCCACCAAGTCGCGATTGCAGAGATTTGTGAGCACATGGATTGATTACTTATCCAATTACTGTAAATTCACTGCATCATGATAATGCATTCATTAAATCACAGTCAATCGTTTACTGCTCTCTTCATGCATGCATGCATATTAATTTTGGTCTCCAAAATGAGATCATTATGATAAGCCCATCCACATATACAGTGCACGTGTTCCACCTCTATAAATAATTTACGTAACGACCTTATACTAGTAACACCCATTTTAACCCTGAAATAATTTATTTGGGCAATTGGCCATGGAATAAACGTGCCTCACACATATTTTGTGCATATTACGCGCACACTGACAGCGTTTACCATGAACCACCTGTATTTCTTTAAGGGCGAGATCGTCACTCGTGCAGTTTAATGGAAACATAATTGGCGATAAGACTAAACATGGTGCAATTGAACATTGCAGCAAATCTGAAGAACGTATCGGGTATAGCATTTGCCATCAGCAATATTTCGTTTGACGACCTGCAGAGGGGGCTCTATAGGTAACGTTTTCTACCTGGTAAACCTCTTGATAAAAACACTGTAAACCTTTAGATAAAAATTCTTTTGATGTGGACGCGCAGTAACTTGAATCTGACTCGAAACAGGAGTGCAAACACTGGGGAATGCAGGCTACAGAGACCACACAAGCAGAACGTGGAAAGATATATAGATGCCCTTCAAAAAAAGAACACTTAACTGCAATTTCTTATCTAATATGGTCTCCGCGTGGACAATGAAAACACCTTATCCGAAAAAGAAAAAAAATAGATGTCGCTAAGTTATACTGCACATTAACTTTCTTATACCATCGCAGAACTTCGTCGAAATTAGTTCCAGAAGAGGTTACATGTATATGACGCGAGTAATTCGGGACAATATTTAACAAATTTACCTCCAGATCTAAGGATCCCCCTCTTGCTATCTTCCCCCCAAAGACTTATTATTTATTCTGACAGGCTTTTTTATCGCTGTCACTTCACGGTCGTGACACTGCAGCGCCAACCTGTTGCTCCCTTTTGTGCCCCTTTGATCGCTTCAGAATGCGTTTTTACAAGTGTAAAATTATGGCATGTTTCAAGATGACACCCCAAGCGCCTGACAAACGATGTGAGGGTCAGAAAGGCACGGGCTGTTATTACCGAGGAACACGGCCACGGATGGACCCGGTGACCCATGGCTTTATCTCCTTGTTGGGACACTTTGCATGGCGCCACTGGCCTCTACCTGCACAAGCGGTTTTACGGTTTGGTTAGGACGATGAGCCCAGCACGTGTCAAGCGACAAGCCTCTGGAAGTTGCTGGTGATAAATGACTTTCTGCACAAATGCATCCAAGTGCAGAAGAGCGCCTGAGTCTGTCTGCCCTTATCGACCTCAACGGGTGCAATCAATGGAGTAACGTCATAATTTCTGCGGTCAAATGGCTACGGCCATTAAAATGGCGTTTTGCAGTCATTTGTCATAGTTGATGCCATCTAGCACTATCGTTAATCATCGATATGAGGAAGACGGGGTTCGCGCTTGCATCATGAAACAATTAGCGGGATGATAAAGTAAACAGTTGCGATTCTACATTTGTCAGAAGCGTTGGGAGACCTTAAGCGTGAATCTTGCTGAATTCGTACTTTACGAGCTGCACTGATTGAAAACGAAAGCCCGGACTATGAGAAGAACTTTGGATGGATCAATGTCATCGATATCTAACAGCAGTGATTGCCAAAAAAAAAACCTCCGACAAATAAATTTGAGCACACTGGCTGCACTGGGGTATTTGCACCAAAAAACTAGTCGAAAATGAAATTTCAAACTTTGTAGATAATTCATAAAATGGTTTAGCTATAATGGCCGATAGCCATGGTATCATATTATGAGCCCGAATAGTTTAAATACCCCTCTAAATAAGCCCCACAGCCAGTTCAAATTTAGTTATTTCCTACACTTCACACGTGTCAAGCCTTGTCAAGCAACAGCCTTACTGCAACATATTGAACTTTCCATGAAAGAATTTAAAGACGAAAAAAAGTCGCGCACACAGGTGCCAATTTTCCATATACATGTATATTGCTAAAGAAGTGAAATAATATCCTAGTCTAATTTAGTTTTTGCGTGCAATCACTATTTTGAATTCTTGGGCCATTTCAAAAACAGTACAAATTACTCCATCATTCTGATCACTTACTGTAAACTGTAGTAATATGACAACAATTGAGAGAACTTCGACATATTGTAATTTTATTAGTTCAGTTGAAAAAGTGCTTACCAGCCTTATCAGGGTCGCGATGGCGTGCAATCCATTTCGTTGGCGATGACTTGGAATGGGCCGATTTCTGACAGCCCACCAATGCCATGATTTTACAAGAAATCTACATGCATGAGCATAGTTGTGCATGTAGATGATCACGCCATCTCTCGTTAACGGAAGAAAGGTGTTGGCGTTACATTCTACGAGTATGTTAAGTTTGATTTATCCTTCTGTAAAATCGCCCAGTCAGACAGCAACTCAAAATGCGAGTTCCATCAATTTGCGTCCCATCCATTCGTGTTAGCTGTACGCTGCACAGCACTGTCTGTGCCCATGGCCTGTCATCCATTAATCGAATGGACAACAATCTCAATGGGAGGTCGAATGAACCTTGAACCTCGCTATAATTCTCGTTGGATATGGCACTCACACATTCACTCGAGTTCATCACGTTTTGGCATTGCCACACTCAACCCTTAGCACAGCCCCTGACATTTTTTGTTAGGGTCTAACTTACCATGTCAAAACACAAAAGAACAAGATAGCTGCGCGATCTATGCGCACCATAACCGACCTTGGACTGGTGACTCTTTACATATTTTTAAATAATCGTTTCGACATTCATATGCGGGCAAGTATTGTCATTGGGGGCACGCGCAATAAGTCACTCATGGGGGCCTGATTGCATTTTAATGAATTGCCAAGAATGTGTTTGTGACCTTTGCGGCCTCGGTTTACCTTTAGTCGAGGGAATGTGCAGTAGTCCGACAAATACATCTATGACATTGACAGAACTTGTTGGAGCAATGAGAATGCCTTTCCGAGGGTAGTGTAGTAAAAAATAATGCTGCGATGAATACAGCCACTCTTGACATCGTATGAACATTTAATATACAGTAGCCTATGACGATGGACACCTGAAAGAGCAAATGACATAATCAACATAAAATAATTGTAACAATCTTACGCACTTACAGTATATTCCATATTTGTTTCAGTGTAACAGTGCGTTATCAACGTTTATAAAATTACACTGTATGCAAACATCCCACTTTTCACTCATTTCTATAAGTGAATCTTAAATTCACCACAGATGTGCATAACAGCAGCATACATGTACATGCATGTACTGTACACAATTCATCATTCCATTACATTCATTATGCGCTTCTTTGTGATTTATACAGTACAATCATTAATTTCAACGTAGACATATCGTTCCTTAGCACTGATATTAAAGGCCCTAAATACATGTATCTCCTGAATTATTACCAAAATTTAAAGTCAGGCTGAGCCAAAAGCATTGTCCATTGCACAAAAAAAATTATCGTACATTTTTGCTTAAAATACTAATTACTTTTTCCCCTATGCAGGATAGGTCATTTACTAGGGTTTCAACTTTGGTTCATAATGTCAAAATGGCCCGTCTACTTATAAAAAAAGGAAACTCGATAAAAAACAAGTTGCGCGACCTCCTAAAACGGGGCTTCCCTGTATTACAATTTTGAATTTGCGGTTTGAATAGGTTTTTTAAAAATGGGTAATTTTAAAATTATAAACCGAATGGTGGGCATGCTTTTAGCTCTGCCTTCGAACATGTCCAAAACTTAGACGTATTAGGACGAAGTCAGATTTGACGACTTGAGGACAGTCATATACTGCACTTTATTTATAGCGTCAACATGCAGCGTGGAAATCTGTTAGTTCATTTTGACAATAAGTAAATAATTAGCAAACAAAAGCTTTCCAACTTTTACACACACGAGTCGTGCAATAAATTAAGATTTAAATGATATTGTAAATAGTTTCATCTTAATTCTACAAGTTCATGGCATATTTTTGGTGCAGCCATTTGACGCATCCTCGTGAAATATGATACGTTATTAGGAGTGCCATGTCACGAGTGAAATAATTCGCCAAATTGGTGATGAAAACGATTTTATCATCGCAACCATGAGGACAGCGTTGTTGAGCGACTCACCCGGTGAACACTTCTATCCCAGCGCAAGATTTTAAGTACTCGTGAATTGCGCTGGGTGATCGACGAGATTGTTAAAATCAAATTTCTGAGAGTAATTATTTCGCAAATTGGCTGTGGTTTCGAGACATTTGTCGCGTTCTAATAGAGATATTTGCGAAGCCCCGGTGTAATAACGCAACAATAATTAGCAAATTGTTGTCACCTCTTGACAGGGAAATTAATTTTCATTATCACCAATGACTCTCAGTTAGTGTTTCAACTTAACAAAAATGACGATGACTCGTTACTGCAAACAACGCACAAAAGCATGCTAACATTGGTTTTGTCAATACGCAAAGGAATGCATATGCAGGTTGTTGTGATCTGTGCATTTTATGGTGTTGTAATGTCCCGTTTTGTGCCTCCCCTATTTAACTTACATCTTGTTATTCATTTCTGCAATGAACAGTAACATAAAGCAGCGTGGTCAATAGTACAAGGATCTGACCGAGGCCTCTGCATGTGCGAATCCATAACATGCTTACGAACACTATACATGTATGTACAGTAATTCCCATTTTCTCAGTAAAGTTCAGCATGAGGATTTCCGAGAGGCATTTTATTGATCCTCAGAGTCGTAAGGGGCGTTAAATCGCCAACCCTTTTGTGAAATGTCCCAGCTGCACACCGCGTAATGCGAGTTTAATTGACAGGTAACAAATTAGGACACCAAACTGGCGGCAATTAGTCACAATTAATGCCACCACAGCTAATTAAAGTAAACTGCTTAATCCGATTAGCATTCGTTTGCATATGGCACGGAATGCGATGGCAACACGCCACCGAGGGACCGCTACCATGACAAAGACAAACACGAGCAGATTTCACATCTCCTTTTTAAGTCAGAAACTTAATTAGTGAGGTCCTATTAAATTTATAAGGCGACACAACGAGCGCATCCACACAGTTTTAATTAAACTACGTATGTAGGTGTACCAACCATACATGTAATATGCAAGTGCACTGAGCCTGTAAAATCTCTTTTATTATAAAGGTGACTGAAGTGCGAGCTTTGCTATGAAAATGCTTAGTGAAATAAATACGACCTTTAGCTTACGGTAGTAAAATATGCATCGTATATTCACATTTGGAACAACTTTCATGGGCTGATTGATTACACCCCTCCCCCTACCATAAGAAATCCTTGCTGATTGAATTCATTGCAGATTTTCATTGAAAAACGAGTAAACTAATGGAACGAGGGGAAGAAATGTCCAAGATTTGGGCAAGTTTACTTGAAGCCAGTCTTCTCCATCTAAAGCTACGTCATTTTTCGTTTTCGTTTGGGTTAGCTTTTCCCCATCAACAAAATTTAAAGAATTTGTCAGGCAGAAAATGACGTCACTGTAGTAAAAAGCTGGGATGCCATCGTCCAACGGCAAATCCCTGATGAAGGCCAAGAGCAAAAGCTTGGCCACGGAATCTGAGCAAATGCGTTCCGTTAGGTTCCGTTGAATGAGACGACGAACGACGGAGACTCGTGTCTCAAGGGGGAATTCCCGCGTGCGTGTCGTGGATGAAAGATAGATCCGCTTATTTGTAACCAACCACTCGCATTTTAAAAGAGCGATAAAAGCGAGTAAGTACATGGCCCGACACATGGCTTCGAGACACAAACGCATCAAGACAGATTAAACCCGCCACCACAATACTTTTGAACGACCGGTAATTGCGTGTCTAGCAAACCATAATGATACCGAAGGAGGTCTCATCGAGGAAAACAAGAGCCTGGAAGACAACAAACCGAGCACGCGTCCACATTCCACCACCCTGCACACAATGGCACCGTTACGGCAAAGGGCAGGTAGGGGGATGAAAAGCGCTTAATAAAAATTCAAATGCGTCTTTCTTCCCCTCCGTCCCACTGGCAACCAACAATAATGACGATGATGATACACCGACACTGGCGAAGGGCATCCATGACTGAGGGAGTTTGGGGAAAATGGAATGCGAACCCGCGTGCGTGTTAATTGCGGCGTCCGAGGAGACAATCGCACTGTCATCGCACAAAGACGGAACATTTGTCAAAATGGCCGGCTCCAGGCTCAACAACAAAACAACAGCGATTGTTCCTTAAAGTCTCAGCGCGGTGTCTGCAATTACTTTCACGACTGGAATGCCGAGGCTCGCTTTGCGTTCTCTTTTCGTCTCAAGCGGTTTCCGAGATTAGAATTTAATCAAAGTCAGGCAATGCGTGTCATTTGACGTTCATGTACAGTGTAGATGACCCAGATTCATGTGGTAAAACACGGTGGTTTGACTCAAAAAGTAGTGCCCAATTAACGTGCACTAATGTTACTACATGTAGTTTTTACCTCAAATACTTAATATCAATGCTGTATTATTTTTTCCCGTACAGAATTATCCGTCCAGTATATGGTACCCGTAGGCCTACAAAAACATTTCTTATAACTTTAAAAAAGTGATAGGCTACCTCCGATGCTCATCTTCGGGATGAGATTTCTAAAACAACGTATAGAGGATTGAGTGTTATTATTTCAGGTACTTTTTGAAAATACAACTACATGTACATGTATTCTAATTACAACAGTTATCTATGTTGAAATATTTGCAACAGGTTATCTTTTGAGCTTAAAATCAAGTTTTATGGATCAAAAGGTGAGTTTTCACTTAACATTGTTTATGCCACAATATTTTTCTTATTGAAAAAAAAATGTAGTCAGGCTGTCAACATGATTTTTGTCGCCATGTCGCCATCTATTGCGTATTTTCTACAACTACTGGTCGTGCAAAAAAATGAAGCAAAAATTCAAGTTGTAAATAAGGTGTAGTTATGTTAAGGAATTCAGCTTTCACATTATTACTGTTCCATATGGAATGGTAAACTTCCCGGTGCATGACATCATTTATTGACGACCCATGGTATGAACCTCAGGCGAAGGGCTATCCAATCACAGTAACGTGGTTGTCGGACACTGGTAATCACACCGCATGAGCGATCGTTGCGACCATAAAACAAATTATGGTAAATATATAGTCTGGACATATTATTTAATGGCATTTTGCAACTAAATTCCCCTGGATGCGTACACTATACGTTTGGTGTATACGCATTAGTAATGGTTACCTATTAAAAATTCATAGCTGTAGGTCTGTAATTACCGCAGTGGGTTGACACGCACGTGTACCCAAGGGACCAGTTAGCATTTGTTTTACTGCATCCATAATCAGTATTGACTTGAAGACCAATACTCATTGCATCGCACGACCACCGGATTAATCTTAAATAGGATAGCAACGATTCCGGAAAGGTTTCTGGATTTATTTCACCGGCAAATCAATAGATTCCGCTGAAGTACTATCTGACAACTTCAATATTAAAAAACAGAAAATCGTTTGATGATCTTTTGATAAACGTTCCCCCTTCACTTCTAGGATATTTCGCTCATAATTTGTACATTAGTTTTCAATAACCGATCAGACTTGTTTGACAATAATTGCTTTTAAAAATTCTACATATTTATCTCTGATAATTCTCACTTTACATGCAGGAGCTTAAACCAGTCGAGTTGCTGACCTTACACGATCATTACTAATGCGATTACCTTCTTAGAATGCCATTATTAATGATCGTGTAAGGTAAACCGAAATGGAATGTTTGCCAGTAATAATGTGAATTTAACATGGTTGTGTATGGCTGACAAGTAACGAAGGAGTTATGATAGCTGGTAACGTCAAGGTATAGCGGATCTTACACGGTCAGTGCAAATGATAACAGTAATAATGGCATTACCAATAATCATTACTCCTTCAAGACCTGCCAATCGTACACGATAATGTTAAATCCACATCATTACTGGCAATCATTCCATGCATTTCAGTTTGCCTTACATGATCGTTAATAATGGCATTAGTAATGATTGTGTAAGGCCAGCTTATAAACGACAAGATATACACAAAACCTGGGTAATCTATAACATCTGCTATTCAATTCAACTCAGTACCCTGTACTATCAGTAAGCGAGAATTCCATCAACTCAATTTATTCGGCAGATTCCACCGCATTATTGTGGTCATTGCTAAATTGAATTTCTTATAGCATGGATCCAAATGGGTTCGGAGTTCCATAAGGGAATTCAAGCCCAATTGGCATCCCGACAAAGATTTGGTCCTCACCTGACCGTATTAGGCAGAAATCGGCACATTTTCAAGGCGCACAATATTCCCCTCCGTGCGATGGGATGCGCAATAACACTGACTGCAATTTTTGAGAAATGTTATTTAATTGGCTCCATCTTAGTTCTGTACCGGCGAGGTCCAAGCAGTCGTCTTCAGCAGCAGCAGCATCGCAGGCGGCATTAGCGAATTCGACAAGCATCATAATTGCATTATTCATCTGGAACAATAGGCGGCATTGGCTAAGCGGAGCACGTGCAGCGAGGCACATCAGTAGCTAAAGATTGGAGTCCCCGAAGCCCGTTATTTTGGCGCACGGGTAATTAGATAACGCCAGTGATCGCCCCTAAATGACACACTCGGCGTGCGAGCGCTATCAAATATTAACCATATTTTAAATGAAGTGAAAACACTCTGGCACTGCAACCGCAACGACGCACGTGTGGCGCATGCCTTATGCAGGCCTATGCGGCTCTATGCGGTTAGCATTTAAAGTCATTACATCACAGAGGGATAATCACAATTCTCAAAGTGATTGAAAAATTCATCTGCTTAGACAAGGAGCGGTGGCAAAAGTGCGGGCGGAGGACACGAATCCCTCGAGGATCTTCTGCGCAGACGTCTGTCTATAATGGAAGGATAATTCGATTAAGCGCGAGCCACGCGCAGCCTGAATCCAAAATGGCCGTCCCGCCATAATGGGACCCCGCAGAAAAGCAATCACCCCGAAACTTATGTCACAGTTTCGGCGTCCATATCTCAGCCTGGCCGTCTTCTGCGTGCCCTATAATGACGTCGCTAGGGAAATGCGAGCCAGGAGAAAAATGGCGCTTATTAGTCGTTACCGCGAGCGCGTGATTTACAGAATCTCGTGCAATTTTAATGGCGAAACTTAGTGCGACTTTTTCCCGCATTGAGTGCGTGCCCCGCACCTGGATAATCATGCATTGTTAAACAGGCCGAAGCATTACGGCGGCAGACGCAGTTTGTTGACGCTGTACTAAGGTCGCACATCAATAAGATATGATGCATAAATTAATAAAGGCCCGCAGGACGCGTTCCGGATTGTTTGCAATAGCGAAAGCGAAGTCATTCGCTGCCACTTGTCAATAAATCCTACACCATCGAACGCTAAATGAAGGAAATGCGATGCCTTGTATGGGACATGGTCGTTACTCGATCAAAATCAATATTTTTGCACACATCTTATGAAAAAAATAAAATGATTGTTGTTTTTTATTATTACGTCACTTCTTGTACATGCAATTGCGTCCCCAAAATCTAAGTTTAGGGCGCCTAATTATAATTTCCAGGAAAATTTCAATAAAGAATTTTAAATGATTCGTACCACGATGTGGTGGTTTTTTATTTGTTCGTTCATCCTAACTTGTATATAACATCTTAACAGTTACAGTCTAGAACCTGGCTACGCCCCTTAAGCCGCGCTGATCGTGCATGACAGCAAATAAGGAATGTCAAGCCACACGACTCACGTCAAGTTCTGCTTATCAGTATCACGTTTGGCGTTTATTGAGTTAATGTGGTCACTGATACTCACGAATAGTGGGATTTTTAAATTATCGAACATTAAGGAAATGTGATATCCGTATTATCCGGAAACTTGTTATTGCTGCTATTTGTGAGGCCGCATTTTGCAATTTCACCCTTTCAGCAGTTAATCGTTGAGTTTGCACAATTTCGAAATCCTGAACAGGCCTATACCTTATAAGCTTAGTATTCAGATGGTAACTTTTTTGTAAGATTAGACTGAAAACATGCTTTTCTACGTGAACGTTTAAATCTGAGATTTATTTAAAAAACGTGATACCCTCGACCGTAAGTCGCATTTAATTTTGATTATAGTAAATCAGATTAATGTTGGATCTTTTAATACAGTACAGGTAATATAATATTTCGCTAAAAAACGATCACACCGTTTATTTGAATTGTGACAACCTCTATCATACTCCAGAATTGCTGTCATCCCTATAGGCTGTTTAGCCTTATAGTAAATCCTATAGGGAAATTTAACACCCAAATTATATTTTTTAAATCAGGTGAATCCCAATGAAATTCCGAGTAATAGCAAATTAGTTGCAAAGTATCATGCATTTATTTTTAAAGAAGTATATTACTATTATTTTAGCAAAGATAAACTTGTTTTAATAGAAAATAATTAAGTCGAAAGGTCTATTGATCAGTACTTCCGGCGTGGAATTCTTATAGTTTCGGAAAGTATGAAGTTACTTGAGTGTGCTACTATAATTAAAGTAAATAACACTCATAATGCGTAAAATGCTTTAAACATCAGATCAATAATAGCTTTTTTGCATTGGTGGCAGTTGCGATACGAGGGACAAATATCATTGCTAATGTTTAATTTGAGGCCTTGCCCTCATCAGAATGCATTTTCAAGTGATCTCCTGACTCAGCACTATTTCCAATTTTTGCAGCTTTTTTATGACCACCAAGAGTTGCGCTCTCCTGCATGGTCATCGAGCACTGTAACAAATTTCAGCTAAATCCTTAATGTCCATTATCTTTCAATAATCTTTGTTATTCTTTGAAAAGATAGCTCTATAATATGATTAAGCACGGGCTATGGTCGCTATGGCTTTCTAACTTATTAGATCCTTATAAATGCCTATTAAAGGCGAAATGTTAATGGGAA
This sequence comes from Rossiulus vilnensis, assembly GCA_034700785.1. NCBI lineage: Eukaryota > Metazoa > Arthropoda > Diplopoda > Julida > Julidae > Rossiulus > Rossiulus vilnensis. The sequence continues at coordinate 10,253 of JAQIXS010000990.1, read as the reverse complement.
ATTAAGCACGCATTTACCATAAAAGTACATGTATTGTCAATAGTGGCATCGTATAGCATAATGTTATAATTGATATTATTTTTTATTATATTATATTAATTCAATTTCAAAAACTGGTGATTGTTTGGGAGAAGCTTACATGTACACGTATATTTTGCTTATGCGACCGTACGTGTCCACGAAACAAAAATGATACCGTCGTTACAATCAAATGTACAACTTAGTTACAAATGGTGTAGAACTGCAGATTCTCTATATTCAATATATAGCAATGGTTTCCCCTTGTACTTTTAGAAAGTTTCATATAAATAACATTGGTTTATTAATTTTTTTGGGGGAAGGGGTGGGGTTCAGATTTAAAAAGTGGCAATCGTTTTAATTATTACCTTAAGTGTCGATTATCAATGTTTCCAAATGATGGCCTTAAGCTACAAGAAATGCTATTTAGCAATACTGTCTTCTACACAAAGCCATATACTCATGCATTGGGTATACGGATTTCACCCCTTTCACCACATGCCAGATTTTTGCGGAACTTAGAATACAGAGTTGATTTGAATTAATATCATTAAATGTATATCACTTCACTGCATATTTTACTATACCATCGTTTTGCAATTATCACTTATTAAAAGCAATATTTTATAAACGCAAATTATACCATACTTGGAAGCTCGTATTAAAGCTGGGAGATGCTCACAATTTCCTACCTAGTATTCCAGCATTTCCAACATTTTATTAACAAAAACAAAATGTATTCATGTAATGTTGACGATTTAATTTATTCAACAACATAGGCTATGACAACTGCTTATCTTAGTTTAACTGCGTTATATCTTAGGCGATTATTTCGTTACACGACGCGTGCAAACATCCTCTTAATTTCTATGGCGCAGCAGGGGAAAATGTGTAATCGACATATTCTATTCACTCTCTTCTGACAAATTAATCGTCTGACCATCGGCCTCACCTGATATTATCACACTTCATTGCAATTTGATTTTCGCGCAATCATGACAACCCCATTGATAAGCACCTGCACAATGCACATTAACCATTCAACAACCACATTTATGGATGCTTTATCGCTAAAACTATAAACGTGGATGGTAAAAAATAGTTACGGCCAACGCTAGAAATAGGTCCTATGCCCATATGCAATATTATAACCTGTTGGGCAAGATTACTTTGACCAATAGCTACAAAATTCATAGGTTAGAAACGTTATAAAAATTAACATATTAGTGTTAATTTTTATAACATTACCCATAACCCATGCTATTAAGCAGAAAAATTCTTGGATGCAGAATTACGAGAAGGAGACCATCCATAAATCATGAGCATTTATTGTGGGAGGGGTCTGAAGGTTGTTTAAAATTTCATGAAAATTGTGGTAGGCCTACAAAAACCTCGGTTAAACAGTATTACAGCACTCAAATGTCTGATTTTGAAGCCCTTCAAAAAAAAAAGCTTGATGGTTTAAATCGAAAAGAAAATCCCTGAAATTCGTGTATGTCACAAAGAGTAAAAAACGCCAAGCGCATTCAATTGGCAATATGGTATTAAAAATCCATGAACTAAATCGCAACGACGCGGCGCAGACATCTTATGAGGATATATACGCAAAACAGATTACATAATGGCATGTCCTCTGTCAGCTGTGATTAATTATTGGCATATCTGATTGCCTGCCATTAGAGCAGTAACACATAATGTAATCTAAACAAGTTGACATTTTCTTGGAACAGCACCAGCTCGAGCGCGAAAATGTTCAAAACATGCTTAACATCTCTCCAACATGAACATTAACTTCGAGCCATCGAGGTCAGCTGATGATGAATGTGACAGTCGCCAAAACAGTGTCTATAAATTTGACTGTTATAGCAGACTTCATAAGTGTGATGCCAAACTGTGTAATATATGTACATTCTAGCTTTCCTTCGCATACACTTCATATACATTGTACTTCGTAGTGAAAGAAAGCATTTGGTTTTGACGATAAAAACCTCACTCTTCCCAGCAAAAACAATGTTGAAAATATTGAGAATTTTTTCAAAATATTTTTGGAAGAAAAAATTGCATCACAATAGGAAGCACGTAAATTGCTTTCCTGGCAGTATTTTCAACCCTTTCCTCCCTCTTGTTAATCGTTACACGCGAAAATCAATTCGAACATAACAACAATTCGCAAAAAATAGGGTCAACGTTCTTCATTTCTCAAGTTCAATATAAGGATGGAAAAAATCTCGTCACCAGTTCAATACAATTTCAAAATTTAAGGCTTGATCCTTTGTGAAACTGCGTAATTTTCATTTTAACATTTCTGGGGGGAAAAAAATGGATAAATGACTTCTTTCCACCAGGTCACTGAAAGTACACTAATTCATTGTTTGCAAATATGGCGGTAATAGCCTTCAAATATCTTTGGGATACATTTACATATACTTGCATTTAATTGACATGCTGAGTCCCAGTACCAAAGCAACGGCATATTGAATAAAGGCTGACAAATGTGCATGTTACATCTCGGTAGCACGTGTTAACCCGCGACACAGCCAAGCTCGGATTCAAAGCTGGGCTTTTAAACCTGATTTAAAGCGTGTCAAACAAGGCTGTCCCTTGACAGTTGACGTTTATTCGAGTCAGTTTCGGGAAAATTAAGGCTCGCGAAATCACGAGTTACACGAATTTGAACCAGTGCTCCATGACAGCCTACTAAAATATTTAGCAACTTAAGACAAAGGAAAATAAAAGCATTACGGTATATAACCGTCGATCAAACCAGTATACATGGGCTCTTTTGCACTAAGATAGAGCAAAAAGACTAAATTTCACTTATAATTAAAAGTGTGTTCAATTCAAGTTAGACAAAATCATACAAACCAGTTGATAAGAATGGAAGTCCCAATTATGCCAGTGACAAAAGATGTGTGAAACAAAAGGTGACAGAGAAGCTAATATAATTGTTTCAACTGTCCCTGTATAATATACTGTATATTAAATGGAACAATGATTGTCAGCATGATTCGTGAATTAAAATAGGCCTACCTTTAATTTGGTGATCCGACGAAACCCAAAACAATCAGATCAACATAAAATGCTCAATATTATGCAGATTGCACACAAATCAATGCACTCATCACAATGCATGACGCGCAACATGATGTTCAATTACGTAATGTCAAGTAATCACATTTTAATATTTGTGCAATTATGGTTTGTGGTCCAGGGCGAAGTCCATGAAGTTCACATTTTATTTAAATTGTAATATTGTAGAATCATTTATGGTATTTAAACCACATAAAGCTGAAATAATTCAAATAACGGTGACACGTGATTTTACTCATTCAGGTTTCACCCAGAAATAAAATTTTCAATTGCCCTAACTTTTCCAGTTTTTTTTTTTTAACAAACTTCCCTCACATTGTAAATACAAAGAATGATACTGTACACATGTACAGTACGAGTTTTAAAAGTGCGAATTCCCTGGAAAAAGCGGTCTACTTGATTTAGTACTGTAAATTCCCTTAAACGTTTTCAAAAACATTAACAAAAAAACAACGCCCAAAGAGTGAATCATATGTAAATAATTGCATGCATATAATGTCAATCATGACTTTTCCTTGACTTGAATTTTATTTCATGACTTTTTTATGGCTTCTTATGCAAGTAGGCAGCTTAATAATTATAATTAAATATGTGAAAGCAAAAAATATTTGTTTTCAGTTTCCGTGACTTTTTTCAAAATAAATTACTGTTCCCTGACTATTTCATGTCTTTCCAAGTTTGTGGAAACCATGTCATTAGGTGGCCGCCTATTTTTTGTCAGACCAGATCAAAGATTTAGGACAATTTTAAAAACTATAAACGCGTGCCTTTACAGAAATTTCAATAATTTTGATAGTCCGGATATGCTATTGCTGATGACAAAAACGAGCCTAATGACAAAAAAAAAGTGAACAGGAATAGAATTTATTTCCTCGTCAATCGCTGAAAATGGACTGCTAAACTGCTATGGAATGAACGCGATTACCGATCATATACATGTACCTGTGCATCAGCATTTCGTCAAGGCTTGACGCTGGGATTTTCAGAAGACCGACTCCAAAATTGCGCCAAGCAAGTAGACCTAACTATTAAACTTTATAACATGCATGATGCAAAGCTTAACTTTTAATTTAGGTTTCATTTTTAAGCTAGACTTCAAACAATCGATACCAAAGGTACTAGGGACGCAATTAAAAGTTTTAAACGGGCATGTTCAAGCCAACAGAACTTATTTCTCACATGAACTTGTTTAAACTTGCCATGGCGCCGAATCATAAATTTGTTACAGTAACAAGTATTGAATTACTTGTAGACGCGAGGAAAATTAAAAGCAACTTCTCAGTTTGGCGATTTTTTAATAACAAAACTATTTCACTTAACTGATAGTGCGCTCCTAGTCTAAAAGATAAAACAATGCTGTTCGGATTGAGAATTGAGTTCATTTGATTCTTTATTCATGTCTACCAACTGTTGAACTAATGAATACAGATAAATCAAAGCACGCGAGGTAAACAATCGAATAATAAAAGGTCCAGTACATGTATATGAGCTTGTCATGTGTTTGGGCACGGAAATTTAACATGTAAAGTATTGGAACCTTACGTATTTCGCCATTTTTAAGCTGATACATGTAGTTATTATTCTATGCAAAAGATATATTACTGCATCTCGCCAGCCAGAAGCTTGATCTCATTTGAAGGATAATAGCAATCTATCAAAAAAGTGTTACTCCATCCTATCTGTAGTTACCTATAGCATTAAATATTTTAATAACAAGACATTAATTATGTGTCTGAACCACGATTTTTCTATTTAAGCGTTTTAACATCAATCGATTTTTTTGTCAACATCAATCATCAGTATCGTCGGAAAATCATCACTTTTATTCAGATTTAGCAAACAGGTTTGGGGGAAACCACTTACCATAAAGTGAAGACTTTACAAAATTCCAACTCTTGTACACTAGAATCTGCAATTATCTAGCATTTAATAACGACAAGAAATTAGTTATATAACTGAACGCGATTTTTGTTATTTAAGGATAAAAAACGAGTCAGTTGTTTTGTGCAAATTTTTTGTCACCATAAATGTTCAGTATCGCCGGCGAATCATCACTTTTATTCAGATGAAGCATGCATAGATAAAATGTATTTTGGCAAAAATAAATAGCTCACCTTCATTAACTTCAAATGTGTACTAGAATTTTAGAGTTTAACATTCATTTTATCTGTAGTTACTGGATCTACCATAAAATAACAACAAGAAATTAATTATGTGTTTGAATAACGATTTTTGTTATTTATTGATAAAAGAATTAAGTCAGTTGTTTTGTGCAAATTCTTTTTGTCACCATAAATGGTCAGTATCGTCGGCAAATCATCACTTTTATTCAGATTAAGCATGCATAGGTAATATGGATTTCGGCAAAAATAAATAGCTCACCTTTATTAACTTCACATGTGTACTAGAATTGTAGAGTTTAACGTCCATAGAATCTGTAGTTACTGTATCTACCATTGAATAACGACAAGAAATTAGTTACATGACTGGATGCAATTTTTGTTATTTAAGGATTAAAAAACGAGTCAGATTTTCTTATGCAAATCGGTTGCTTTTGTCACCATCAATGTTCAGTATCGTCGGCAAATCATCACTATTATTCAGATTAAGCATGCATAGGTAATATGGACATGTCCTTAATTTCCATCATGTTTTGAATTCGCATTTGCTCCAACTAAAACGACGGTTTTGTTGGCAGTTATCATTGTTGGTACACATTTCTAGATTCAGTTGATAGCAAATCAAAATAATAATCCATCTTACATGCTCGGTCAATTACTTACATTGTTTATAATTGTGCATACAAACTCCCTCTGAAAGCAAGTCAAGTCTACACTCAACTACAGTAAATTGTAAGCTCTAAAAATAGGATAAAAAGCAAAATAACAAAAATTATTGAGACATTTGACTCTTTTAAGCCATACAATAGAAAAATCTTACCTAAAATGATTTGCTAGTAGTTTTGGAACCTGGGATAATAGCTTTTCTTGCCGAATTTTCCTTACACATCTACTCATACACATTTACTCAAACCAAACATAACTAAAACTAGCCTAATAAATTCAACTTAAAAGTGGTATTTTTTGCATTGTTATCTACTACTAGACAGAATATCCTGTGTAATATTAGGATAATTTAAATTACCAGGATCCTGAAGTGGAGAGATTCACAATAAATTTATAACCGAATAAATACGTCTGAGTCTGAAACCAATACTATATTCTCGAAACACCTTGACTTTTTATTTTTCTCAGACAACATGTACATCCTGTTTCTTGATGGCTACTTATTGACAGGCATACCATATTTAATAATTCAGTTATTCACCGTTAAAAACCTTCATTCATAACTTTCTGTATTGGCCCACACTCATTCATTTATGCTCACAACTTAACGAAGCTGACTTGCAGTAAACGTAATGTGCAATACTGGTACTACTGCAACTGGTTTGCAAATGTGAATGATCACTATGCCATACATTTTAAATATGATGAACTGCACAGTTTATATATGATAGTGCATATGAAAGAAACAAGTAATAAATGTGGCAGTGAAATATTCAGGACGGAAAATAGTAGATCATCCATTGCCAGGTGGCAAGGGTTTATTGAGTGCCAAATCATCTGTTAAATCTACAAGTGGGAAAGTGGAGATCTTTTTACACACTAAAGGTTCTCTTGACTTAGGGGTGAAATTGAGATGCTGTATTTTCGATTTCTCCGACTTAGTTTGAGATGAGGGTGGGGTGCTTTCAACGTTAGAGGAATTTGGTGAAGGAGTAATCTGAGGCTTATCTGCAGACGTGGTTAGCCATATGCTATATCGTGTCTCTATAGAGCCTGACGTTAACAATACAGCTGAGTACTCATTCATAACTTTCACCAATTCTTCTTTTCCTAGAAATTAAGACAATACGAGTAGCTCAAAATAAATGGCTCACATTAAATATATTCAGTACTTTTTCGTATTAAATAGATTTTAAAAAGACTTATTATAAAAAAAATAGGGACAAAACATGCTTTATAAAAATACACGAATATAATAACTATTCAAATGAATGATAAAAGATAAATATTTCAAACCTGAATGGCCATCATCCATCCACAAACAACCCAATATCGTTGGCTTCAATTGTTGGCACTTTCGCTTTCTCTCAATTTCGAATTCTTTCTGCTTAAGTTTAAGTTGTTCTTTGAAATCATCAGGAGACTGAAAGATAAGGTTTATTTTAGCGAATGACAATGCTAATGATACAACGAAGTTTGTCCTTACCATTTCTGCACCATCTTGATCTTCTTCTTCTGATAAATAGCCATGAGGAACGAAAAACTCATTGTCAACTTCATAGTCATCATCACTTTCTTTTTCACCCTTGAATTTATTAAAATAAAATAAAAATGGAATAACTGAATTATAACAGCAAATTTACAATTAAGCCTATAGGCCTACATACTTCTGAATTCGATAAACTTTCTCCCGGTTCTTCTTCCTCCCACTCAGCTTCACTGTCAACTTCATAATCAAAAATGTTCTGCAAAAAGCATGGTAAACGAGTGAATATATGCTATAGTATCTTTCCTGACTGGTTTGATTAGCAAGCTACCTGTAAAGAAACATTAAGATACGTGTACTCACATCATCTTTCTTAAAAGGAGTCCTAGATCTGATACAATTGCTCCGTTTGCGCCAAGTTCCCCAATAAGGCGGCCGAACATTTTCTGAAAACTGCAGCAATTTTGCCTTGCATGTTCTTTTTCCTGGACGTTTTGCATTGTCATCAACTTCAATTATTTCTACATCTTTGTCAGAAGGTGTTAGTTTCTTGAATTTACCAGGAAAAATTTCTTTTTTCTTTAATTGCTCCAGGTACAACAATGAGCAATTCTGTTTTAAAAAACAAATAATATCAAGGCATAATTAAATTATAACTGACAAACAAAATTCATACAAGTGTAAGAATAGCTATGAACTTTTAGTTTAGTTTTATTTGACTTTAATTTATTGAGTTATCTGATACTAATGATGTCATGCCACATTTGGCTCTTAATTATAATATTTGAGGAAAACGTCTAATGATGGGAAGGGTGCCTTGAGTAGCTAGATAACCATAAATCAAAGATAATTCCTACCTGAGCTTGTAAAACAGAATCCAATGCCTGGACAAGATCAGTGGAATTACTTCTGCAATTACGATGCAATGGTGCAAGCTCCACATTATCATTGGGTCGAAGTGATCCTACAGTTTCTGGCTAAAAATTGTTAATTAAACCAGATTGCATTCAGGTTTTCGAGCCACGTCATTCATTGAACATCGAATCTATAATAAAGTTCACCTCCAAAATAAGTTGAGAGGAATCTTTCTTCACGAAGAAACTAACAAAAGCTGCCTTTTCTTTATTTTTCTTCCTTTCTTCTTCTTCTTCAGCCTTTCTTTTATCATTGTCTTTTTCTTGCTTTTCTTTAGCCTTCTTGAGTTTCTCCTCCGACTTAGCCCTTAAGAATTAATGAAATTACCCAATCACTTACATGTCAAATAAAACAAATCAAATGATGCCAAAGCGGATACGTAAATTTAGCGGCAAAACCGGAATATATAAATGGCCTACTGCAATGCCTCCTCTTTCTTCTTTCGCTCTTCTTCCTTTAGCTGCAACCTCTGTAGTTTTTCTATTTCATCTTTCTTTTTTTTAGCAAGCGCCTCTGCTTTTTCCTTTTCACGTTGTTGTTTTGCCTCCTCCTTTTGCTTTTTTAATTTCGCTCGGAGCTCTGCAGTTTCAAGTTGAATTTTCAGCTATATCGCGAGAAAATTTTTACAGGATGAACTTTAATAATATTCAAGTCTGAATAAACGGCTTACTAACAATTTGAAATTACCTTTTCCTGAATTTCTTTCTCTTTTGCCAACAACTCACTGGCACTTCTCCTCACTTTTGTACGTTTCTAAAGAATTGGAAAGAATGAAGTGGTTTACTCCAAGTATTACATTTTTTTTAACACCTTTTAAAGTTAAACTAACCTTTTTTCGTACTGGTTCATTTTTCTGCTTTATATCCTCTTCAGTAGACAAAGTTACAACTTCAAAGCTTAAAGAGTTTTTAATAACAGATTCAATGCAACCATCAATGTGGTCTGATTTTGAAGTTTGTATTTCAGCGGCAGAATCAGATGATTTGCTAGATTTTGTACGTAGTTTATTCAAATCAGTGACATTATTATCTTCAGCACTGGATGAATTTGAAATTACGGCTTCGATGCAGTTATGAACATGGTCAATTGTTTCAAGATTAAGGCTTTTTGTAGGAGTCGTGAGTGCATCTTTAACGTTATCGCTTTGCTGTCTATTAAGGTTCTTTGTGATGTTAACGTTGATCTTTGAGTTTCCCATCTCTGCTTTACTAGGTGCTGCTGAAATTTCTATTGTGTTGGTCTTAAAAATATACAATATAGACATATTAATAACTACAATTAAGATAACTAAAATGGATTTAGCTGAAATAAAAGAAATTCAACTGAGTGGTTAAAACAATTATTACTAGATAAGAATTGTTAACATGTAGAGAAACATCGCTATAAGTCGGCTAAGGGAGCGTACATAAATTACGTAACCAACTAGAGGGAGGGGTTTAGTTACACATGCATACATGGGGAAGTGGTTGATGGTTGGTTACCGTTTGCAGCTGAAATATAAATTCAGAAATTAAGAGTAGATATTTTTAGTTTTGCACTCACTGGTAGCATTTTTTAAAGGGGGGTATTTTTGAAAACGGTGACGTAATATTTGGAAGGAGGGGGGGGGGGATGAGGGGGAAAGAAATTAAAAATAAAAACAAGTGGTTACGTAATTTATGTACGCTCCCTAATCCACAAAGATCCAACCATATGATAGTACATGTAGGCCTACATCGCTCTCACTGACTGTTTGATAGATAGCTTCACATGAGATTTTTGAAAATAGGAACGAAGGTATTGAATTGATGAACATCAAACATGCAACAAAACGAATAAATTGAACAGCTTACCTTATCATTTTTGTCATCCTCCACTTTACTTGTGAAAACATCACTCACAAATTGTTCTTCGTTTGCACAACTAATATCTGTCTCTATTAATTTGTCATTTGAATCCACAAGTAGAGCTGAACTGCA
>JAQIXS010000989.1:0-35566 GCA_034700785.1 Rossiulus vilnensis | reverse complement strand
CCGTCGTTGTTTCTACCGCGCATCACGAATAGCCACACTCCGCAATGCACATAAGCCATGCCGGGAAGCCCCCATTTTCAATTTTCAATTTTCAATTTATCAAAATTTTTCAATTTCTTATACTTTTGTATCGTTTCCGCGCTTGCTTTTCACTTTCTAATTACGTATATTAACGGCCTAAACGTACATGTGTTCGATTTTTTGCGTTTTCAAAAAATCACCTAAACTGCAATTACTCCAAAAATTTGGCTGGGAAAAAAATCAAATCATAACAAATAAAATGATCAACTAATTTTCTATCAATTTTTTACTCATACCTCTCTAGAAATAATACAAAAAAATATATGAAATTGGCGCCTGCCAAAATTCTGTTCTTTCGATGTTTAGAACGGCAGGCAACCCAGCGCCATCAGGTGGCCTTTTTATGAACAGTCAGGAGTAGGAGAGCAGCTGGACAGGACGATGTCAGAAACAGGAAAATATGAGAAAACAATGTCAACTAGAAAGTTATTCACCAGCAACAAATGTTGTTGCGTTCCACTGTGCGCGTCCAAAACTGTAATAGGCGAAGTTAGCCTGCATGTTTTTCCCAGACAAGCTGAACTCCAACAGAAGTGGAAGAGTATTCTGAGGATTGCAAAGCCTATTTCAAAGGCCATGTGCGTGTGTAGCCGACACTTCAAGGCGTCAGATTTTTTCCCTCATCCAGCAGCTAACTATGGTAAGTTCGTTTTGCATTCTGGTCATACAACTGACATGGTTTGGTCTGTTTTTTGACAGCACATTTTCCCTCATATTTGTACATGTAGGTTTAAGTGTGAAACGACGACTAAAAAGGGATGCTTTACCCTCACTTAGCATTCCTTCCTGGCGAATCGAGACTCCATGCTATGATGAATTAGCGGTCCATGATGAGTCAAGCACGCAATTTTTTGCTACAGGGTCGGATTCTGGTATGTGCTCAATATTTAATAATTTTAATTTTGTGATATAAAATGCTGGATTCATTCACTGTGGGGTTATCCTCAAAGGACGTCCGGGGAATGTGAGTGGGGTACTCTCCATACTCACGTAGAGAGGGACGGCGGGCGAGTCTGCTTCGGCGGGGTTCGACGACGTCTCTCCTCTCGGGTCTTCGGACTCAGGCGGGGATGTCTCCGGGCCTGGTGTGGCGGGCGTATTGGCGCGCGTGCGGGGAAGCAACGTATGCAAGTAAGCGGACAGAGTCAGCTTAGTTGGGGTGCTTCTCGGGGGTGTCCCGTTTAATGAACGGGTTTGAATGAATTTGAGTTAAGGTCGCAAGGCGGACGAGAACTCTGAAACGTACAAGGCACGATGTAAAAGAGAAAAAACCCTGAGTTAAACAGAGTGACCAACAGTGGAACATGAGAAATTCAAGAACTCGAATGTGATATTGATGAAGTAACAAAAGTGTTATTCTCTTTCTAGGACTCGAGGAGCGGAGCTCCACTCGGCCTATGCTTTCAGTTCAGAATGGTAAGTGAGTCTTTTTCGTCTTCTCCTTATAGCCTATACTGTTGTCCGGGGTGGTGTCTTCTTTGAGGGATTTAATCGTTGCCCTTCTGGACTAATCCTTCTGACCTCAATTGCACTGTCCCATATTGCTTCGATTCCGCCCTTGTCGGGGTTTCCGGGGAGGGTGGTTGTTGGGTTGAGTTCACCGCCTGGGTTGGCATCCTGGGGTCGTCTAGGGGTGGTGGTCTGGGGTTTGCTTGCAGTTGTTGGATGATGGCACAGGCGTCCGCCACGTATGTCATCGCGAGGTCGCGCTGTTGGCGTGCCTCTCGGTGTGCTTCGCGCTCGGCGAGAAGCTGTCTGGCTAGAGTGACTGTCTGTGCCAGAAGGGTCTGGCGGTCGCGTGCACACCCGATGAAAGTCTCTAAGAGGTTGGATTGTGACACGGAGCTTGTGTATGGTGGATCCGCTAGGGCCATTTCCATTAGGCAGTGTATGATGGGCTCCGTGGCCTGGCGGAGCTTATCCATGGTTCCCGCCAGCACGGCGAAAATGTCGGGCGGGTGCGACATGGTGATCGGCGGGGCTTGCAACAACTGCAAATTGCTCAGGTCCAAGGACCCCGCCGAGCTGACCGTTGGGCGCATGCCCTGGCTACTGGCTGGTGGTGCGGGTGGACCGTCTTGCTCTGCCTGGTGGTGTTGGGCCAACATCGACCTGGCTCGGCTGAGGAACGTGGCCGCGGGGGCCGCGTGCGCTGGAGCGTTGATTTTGCGTGTATCCATGGGCTGTTGTGTAGCGGACTGATGGGAAAAACCGTTGGGTCGGGTTTTATAACTGTGCAATAGGTCCCCCACGTGACAGGTCACTAATGGCTGTTTTAGCTGACCTTTGTCGTCTGTGGGAAAGGGATCGGCCTGGGATCCCTTTTCCCCCTCTCTCTCAAGCCGGAAATTGGTAGTTAGTCATATAGCCTCCGGCGTGGCGGGGCTGTTCCCAAAATAGGTGGCGTTCCTACATGAGATATTCTCGGCCCATGCCCTATACCCGACGTACTCGGCTAGGATTTGTTCCATACTTTGCACTTCCCCGTTATTGTAATATTGGGGTAAGAGGATGTCGGGGTATACCCGGGCCAGGGTGGCGGGCCACCTTCGGGCGTCCAGCTTCCACGCTGCGGCGGTTACTTTGTAAAATAAGGTTCTTTGCCTGTTGGATGGATTTCCGGGCTCCTGCTCGTTGAAGAGCTTGAGCTCCAGGAAATGGGCCACGGTGATGTATGTCCGCAGGTAAATGGTAATCCGCGGGTCCGTGACCCCTTGCTGTGCCACATAATGGCATGTACGGGCATAAAATGCCATGACTTCGTCTGGGCCAAAGGTGTGAAGTGTCTCTTCGAATGGCTGGTCCATGTTAACTATGGTTATTGTTTGGTACCGTTGGGCCGAGGCTTTAATCTGGTCTCGGGTGAGTGAATCGGGCAGGGGACGGGCCCAGTGTTCCCGAATGTACCGGACGGCCTGGGTGTAAGAGTGCACCATGTGTCGGTGATTCACCCACCACGTCTTGACGTGGCCGGCCATGACCCATCCGAGAGCCATGAGTGCATAGGAGTGGGACACCTTATGGATCTGGCGGGAGTCCTCGAACGACACAAGCCAACCTTTGAAGGTGTCCCTATCGCCGTCGAAGGTGCCGGCCACCTTAAAGACGTCGTATAGTTTGGCCATGTCCGTGACACCCGAAGGCTGGAACTCCGGGAAGTCTGCGTCGTCCAAATACGACCTGCACCGAGAGCCGGCGGTGCCAGCAGTCGGTCGAGGCGGTGCGGGGCTCGCCGCGACCGGTGGTGCTGTAGCTGAGGAGCTGGTTGGACCTCCCCCGGTGGCAGTCGGTACTGTGGGCTTAACTTCGGGCGGTGTCTGGTCCACCGGGTGTCCTTCCATTAGGGTGTTTGGGGCCGCTGGTGCGGGGGTTCCATGGTCTGCCAGGTGGTCGACAGTGGCCGAGGCCGGTGTCGGCGGGTGAAGCAAGGGCTTCTGTTCGGCCGTGTCGGTCACCGCCACCTGGCGGGACTGCTGTTGCAGCGATGCAATGGTTTCCATGCATGTTTGGTGAGTGAGGCGTAGTGCCGCTCTGGATTCTTTCAATTCGGTAATGAATGCTAGCAGTTCCCTGTTATTTACTTCTTTGAAGTGCAAGGTTTCTGCGTGGCGTTGCTCGGCCGCCTTGGTGTAGACGTGTAAGGCCGAGAATCGGGCCAGGAGCTCCTGATGAAAGGCTGAGACCTCCGGGTTGCTGGTCATCAGCTGGGTGAGCGCCTCCGGGATCGGGGGTAGCTCTGGCGACTGGGATGGAATCCTGGCGCTTTCCGGCATGTTGAGATTCTGGTAAGGCACGTCCGGGAGGACGGCGTACTTCGGGCAGGAGCCTGGGGCGTCCTCCGTGGTGGGGCTTGTGGAACCGAGCGGTTGTTGGGCGCCAGTTGTGAGTGGGGTACTCTCCATACTCACGTAGAGAGGGACGGCGGGCGAGTCTGCTTCGGCGGGGGTCGACGACGTCTCTCCTCTCGGGTCTTCGGACTCAGGCGGGGATGTCTCCGGGCCTGGCGTGGCGGGCGTATTGGCGCGCGTGCGGGGAAGCAACGTATGCAAGTAAGCGGACAGAGTCAGCTTAGTTGGGGTGCTTCTCGGGGGTGTCCCGTTTAATGAACGGGTTTGAATGAATTTGAGTTAAGGTCGCAAGGCGGACGAGAACTCTGAAACGTACAAGGCACGATGTAAAAGAGAAAAAACCCTGAGTTAAACAGAGTGACCAACAGTGGAACATGAGAAATTCAAGAACTCGAATGTGATATTGATGAAGTAACAAAAGTGTTATTCTCTTTCTAGGACTCGAGGAGCGGAGCTCCACTCGGCCTATGCTTTCAGTTCAGAATGGTAAGTGAGTCTTTTTCGTCTTCTCCTTATATACTGTTGTCCGGGGCGGTGTCTTCTTTGAGGGATTTAATCGTTGCCCTTCGTCCCTTCTGGGCTAATCCTTCTGACGTCAATTGCACTGTCCCATATTGCTTCGATTAAGCCGGATGGGGCTTAATTGATTTTTACTGTACTCCTCCTTCTTGACCCCGGTTTTTTTTTCCCACGTTGCAGGAAGGGGGGAGAAGTTTCAAATTGGAATTGGTCATTCCTCTCATCAAACTTGACATATTTTTAGATGCGGAGTTCAGTAGGCACACTCTACAATGTTCTGATGATGATCAAACAACAACTGGTCCCCTTTTTATGGATTTCCCAATAGACGCAGAATATACAGACAGATCTGCTCCAGCCAGCACTAGATCCGATCAAGTTATTAAGAAAGGTATTTTCCAGAGCAGAATCGATATAGTTTTTGATTTAATAAATATTTTAAATTTGCAACTATTATTTCAATTATTATCAGATGCTGAGATTCCGTCAACGAAAAGGAGAAAAACTCGGTCAGAAGAGAATCAGGAGTTGATTGCCATGATGAAACAATTGAAAGAAGAAATGACAAAAAGATTTGATCCCCATCCTAAAACTGCTGACGAATATTATTGCATAAGCTTAAGTAAGAGGCTTTCAAAATTAAGTGTCTGTGATAATGCATTTGCAAAAATGCGAATAGAGCAAATGTTGTTTGAACTGGAATGTGGAGATAGTTAATAAAATATGTTGTTTCAGTGAATTTTAATTTTTGTAAATATTTGTCTGATATATATTAAATTGCCAGGAATCCCAAATACATGTAAAGCGTTCAAATTTTTCACCTTAAATTTTGATTTGCCATGCGGTATTTATTTGTAAATAAAACAAATAATTATAAATTTTACAAAATTAGCAGTACACTGGTGAACGAATCATTTGAAAAAATTCACAGATAGCAGAAGATGTGGTATTTCCTATAGGATTTCTTTAAAAAATTTAAATTTATATAAAAGTTGGATATATTTGATTACATTAAGTATTTCTACATTTATCACTTAGGTATTTTATATTTATTTGATAATACCTGGTTTGTTCACAGCAGTTTACATGAAAAAAATTCAACGTTTGCAAATATTTGCTTTTTAACACACGTGCAAAACTTGCCTTTTTTATTTTTCCAAGTTTATATTTTGTTTATTAAAAAAAAATTATGTACTGTAAATTATAAAATTGAAAAGATATAATTAATTAAATTAAATGCTGAAAATAATACCGAAATTAGTGAACGAATATATCATTATTGAAATGCTCCATTAAACCAAACATTTCCTAGCAGAATGTTTGAATTCTGTGTATATGATCAACCGTACGCTGCAACAGCAAATATAATTGCAGCAATAATGACTTCAAAAAAATCAAATCTAAGTACAAATTGGAATGCCATAGCATTCCTCTGAATAAGCAATGCCTCAGCATTAACTTGCCAATCCATATATATCCGTCAATCGTCAATAATATTGTTGAAATTATATTATCCCAAAAAGAAATAGATAATATTATTCACATTGGCTATGTGTGCTACCTTTTGATACCAGAAATTCATGGACAACTCTGAATGGGCCAGTTTTCATAACTGTTTCCAAAAATGCGTCCATTTCACCCTGCTCACTAGCTGTGATTTCCTCCCTCTTGGAATCTTCTGCAATGTAGTTGTCAAACAAGGATATCAAACCCTTGTAAACTGGTAAGGTGAAGATTTCTTTAGGAATGTTGTTGCAAAGCCTGTTGTAGACATAAAAATATTTGAATGTTATCAGACGTGAAGTCTATTTCAGGTTTTCATATACTTACGGGCCTGTTGCTTTGTCTGTCTTATTCCTAGTAGTCTTGCTTTGCAAGTCCAATCCTACTTGTAGTCTATACTCATCACTGTTCCATATTTGTTGTCCAATAACTAGTATTTCTTCATCGCTGATACTCGTGCTAACTAACAGCATGAAAGCATCTTACATCAAACCAGTGTTTGACTGATATTGATAGTTTTTTTCCTCCTAATTTCGCCTAATGTCTCCAAATTTCAAAATTCAAGATGGGGGCCAGTGCCGTGTTCGGTCAAAAAGGCGAAAAGTTCTTGTTTATTTTGCTGGTAAATATTCAGTGAATAAAAGTATTTCGCTTTTCAAGTTCCTTAAATGAAAATGCCTGAACCAATTTAAGTAAAATCCATGATTTGAAAAAAGGTTTTTTTTTAAAATTACGCACATGGCGTGTTCTTCTTTTAAAATTATTTGTTAAGAAAATTTTGATGTTAAACCGGGTCAAATTCATCGTTGTGGTGGTACTTTAACGATAGAGATGAAGAAAATGTAAGCCTCTCTCAAAAAAACCTTATAATGCTCGTACGCTCAAACCAAACAAGTGCTAACTAAATACAAAATATAATAGGTTAGGACATCAATTAAAATCATGCAAAACAATTAACATTTTTACTTCAAAATCTTTTTATAATTGCTAACTTTATTTTCCCCAGTGTAGAAGTTGGTCGTTTACTAGGTTCTCAATCCCGTTTATTTTTTTAAAAAATATAAATTTGAAGAAAGAAAAAAACGTTATGCGGCCTCCGAAAACAGGATTTCCCTTCGAAGGCGGTTGCTTAACGGTTTTTTCAAAAATACGGGACATTTTTAAATAATAAAAACCAGCTCGGTCCCCAATGGACGACCAATCCTATACTGCGTAAAATAAATGTAGTAATTATAATAAGTATACATGTATGATAAAATGTATAATAATAAAAAGATTATAAAGTCATTTCTGTGTAAAATGACGTTAAGATTTCAATATACATGTAACTTAGATATATTTTTAATCATAAAGCCTTTTGAATTTCGATGATGATTTATTTAAATATATTTAAATTGGGAAGAAAATGAGACACGATAATGTCCATCATGCACGATCCAAACGGTTGCCCACCATGCAAAAAGAAGTACACATTTTTGCGACAAATATTTATTATAATTGCTAAATTTGTCAATGGGTTCTAAGTTATGTTTTTAGTTTGAAAATATCCCGTTTATCAATAATAAAAATTAAATTAACTTTACTTTAAAAAAAGCATTATGCACCCTCTAATGCTCATCTTTTTA
Source organism: Rossiulus vilnensis (assembly GCA_034700785.1). Lineage (NCBI taxonomy): Eukaryota > Metazoa > Arthropoda > Diplopoda > Julida > Julidae > Rossiulus > Rossiulus vilnensis. Next base: position 27,990 of record JAQIXS010000989.1, on the reverse strand, counting down.
AGGCTTTAATGAGGTCAAAAAACCGTTTCCGAAGGTCGCATAATTTATTTTCAAGTTTAGTTAATTTATTATACATAGGCTTGCATAAACGGAACATTTTCAGATTACAGAAAAACCCAGATACCAGTGAACCAATCATACACGATTTAGCAATTGTAAAAAGTATTTGAAGCAAAAAAGGTTAAGTTTTTGCATGGCGGGTATCCTTTTGCGTCCGGCTAAAAAAAAACTAATTCTTGCGCCTTACCTGAGCATGACCTTCCAACGCACTGCCTTTCGAGGCAATCGGCATCGAACTTAAACCCTAGCAGTATTTGAAGTCCGAGCAATAATAAAATCATCTTTAATCCGCTACTGTATTGAAATCAAAATACACTGCTGTAGACTGGAGCTAATTTCAGTATCACAATGTAATGAATTCCTGGCCAGAAGATGTGCGAGGCTAACACGATATAACCAATTTCGCTATATTGTGATACTCGGCTCTCGTTACATAACCATCCACTATTTCTAGAAATTCAGTAAGGAAATAGCCACCTATATTTCATATAGTATTTTGATATATCCGCTTTATGCCCAATTACCAATGCATATGGACTGCGTTTTCTATTCCACATAGGCCTATGTGGCATTGACCTACTTCGAGGCCATTTGTTTGCCGCAGTTAAGTGCATTGTATGTGTTAGTTCGAAAAAAGCCAGAATGTTGGTAAAATCCATTTCATGTATTACTTTTATTAAATGGGCATATAAAATGCGTTTTCAGCATTAAACATTCATTTTCTTTCTATGTTTTTTAATAAAACTTGTTTTTGGAAATAAGAATATAAATTTGTAAATCTTAAATTTTTCCTTGCCTAGTGAAAGTATTTACAATGTTCAAAAACATGGTTTCCATAATCATCTTATATTCTGCTAAGCAAAACGACTTTTTAAAATCAAGTATTTTGTTTTGAATATTCAAACATTTTAAAATTTGCGTTTTGATAATATATTTCTGAGATTTCAAAATTCAAATGATTAGCGCCAAATTTGGAGCTGAAAGCTCCTATGACGCTCTTGCTGTGTGACCAACAGTGCGCGTCATCAGTTTTCAAGGAGTTCTTTTTCGACTTTGAAGAACGTCTTCTTCCGCTAGAAAAAGTAGTGCCCGAGGATGAGGAGTAGAACTCGTACTTGTACCTGAGGTAAAAGATTTGTTAAATTTTACCCTATTTTTGGATTATGCATTGTTAATGCATGTTTGGAAGTTTGAGAGGCGATAGTGCCGTGATAAAGCTATAAATTTGCTATGTGTATTTATGCCTGTAATATTTTATCGTCAAGCGGTGAACTGCTTGACATTTGGGTTTGTCGCTTTTCTTGTGGTGCATCAAGGCTCTGCTAACCTCATTTGAATGAGATGTTTGAAAGGTGTGCATGTTATAGGCAGTTTAACAGGTAACAAACAATGGGTGAATTATTTACAGATGACAACTAATTGAAGGGACCCGGCCAACAGTTTCAACGTAGGACAAGATGATGGAGTTATCACATAGCTTGACCTTAAATGAGGATGCGCTGGCACAGATTGCAGATGCCAAAAGACCAGTCTTTATATTTGAATGGCTTAGGTTTCTGGATAAGGTCCTAATAGCTGCCCAAAAGGTATGATTTTTTTTATTTGTTAATTCTGTGCAAGTATTTCGTTGCATCAAATCTCTCAGCAAGTTGACAGCTGAGAAGTAATTTCATGAATTCGCAGCTATCACAACATTTGCAAAGATTAGCTTATCTGGAGAATAATGGTTCTAACACTGTCTAACATCAGGTCAATGTAGTTTCAAAATCTCAGTCATGAACACAAGTTTACCCACCCATTCTTTATGTTACTACTGGTATTGATTCATACACCGTAATCTAATGATCTTGCTGTGGATCGTAATTGCTTTTGGGCGTTGTTATGAATTTAGTACAGGTGCATTTAATCGTATCTAACTTTCTTGTGGGTGAGCCTAAAGCTGCTGGAAGTAAACATTGAGGTCAGGGTTATCCATCTATGCGTAATCTTAACGATGGGTTGATTACAGATCTTAGCTGTGCTTATGTTGCACTCAAAAATTAGCTATGGTTTCAAAATGAATTAAAAGTGCTCTGTCTACATTCGTGCTTGAACCTACTAATATTGCTTACAAATATTAAATTTTGTTGACCTACATGTATTAGCTAGCATATAAGCTGCATCTAGTAATTGGACCTTAGTTTTAATAAAAATAAAAATTATAAAATTAACTTTTTAGTTACTATATTATCGAGAGTCAATTTGTTTTCTCAAAGCTGATTAAAATTGCATATAAAACCATTTTAAGCTGCCATAATTATTCTGTGGTGAAGTCCTTTTTTGGTTACTTTTGGAATAAATGGAAAGGCGATGCCATTGATCAACAGTAATGACAAGTGCGCATATAAGCTGCACCTCTTATTCAGATCTTTAATTTTTGGGGGAAAAGTGTGGCTTATTCATGTACATAAGCAAATACAGTAGATTAGTGAAATGACACTGCGGCTCACCTGATGCCGAAAGTAAATTAGTTGATGAATGGGACCTCGATAACTGCAGTATTATCATGAAAATTAACTCTTTAAAAATACGAGCTCGTGTTCTCCGTTATGAAACTGAAAATACAGCTTATAAGTTGACTGTAAAAAAAGTAAAATTTGAAACTAGCGTGTGTGTGTTTATTGTTGATAGCTTTAAAAAGCCACTATGCTGTCCTTACATTGTTTTTCATAGTCTCATTTCAAAATTAAAAGAACACATAATTCATGAAACAGTTTCCCCAAATGTCAAAGATATCAAAGAATTTGAAGGGATGTCCAGACTCAAATCAATGAGAACGTATATGTTGAGGGCAAACTTCATGGATAAAAATGTATATTAGTTGCTCAATGATATTTTCAATTATTGATTTTTTACACTTTTTATAGTCTGATATCAAAGGATGTCAAAAGAAACTAGTTGAGCAGCTCGTCAATCAAATTAATAATTCACCGGGTCCACCAACACGCAAATTAATTGCAAGAAACCTGGCTACATTATTTAGCGTCGGCGACACATTCCTGCTATTTGACACTGTAAATAAATGCAACGATATTTTGAAAAACAAAGACGATTCACCCAGCTATTTGTCCACTAAGTTGTAAGTTGCACTTAATTTTGTTGATCTGCATTAATTGCCTCAGTATTGTTTACCGTTTTTTGAAATCATGTTTCAGAGCGGCAATAACATGCATCGGGGCCATGTATGAGCGGCTGGGTCGGATGATGGGACGATCCTATGAAGAAACTGTGCAAATTTTGCTCAAATGTTTAAGGAATGCGGAGGTATGTGTACACAACTGCTGTATTATGTCAGCTGAATTTTAACTGTCGTTTTTAATAGTCTGAAGTAGCATTAATCTGCAATGTTGTTATTTTTCAATTTATTTAGCTGATTATATTTATTATTTTGGCTATTCGTTTAGTCCCAGGCCCGCTGTGAGATAATGATGACTATGGAAAAAGTTTGCATTGGAATGGAAAGTGCAATTAGTTCGGTCGTTAAAGAAATCTATAAAGCTACTCGTCATAGCCTAACTGATCGAGCTATGGCAGTTCGATGTGGGGCTGCCAAGGTGAGTAATATCTTATCTATTGTCAGATTTTAAGTTCTTAATATATATTTTAACGAACCCTAAACCTTGAAGAGAACTCTTTGGAGATCTTTTAATGTTATTTAAAAGTTGACATGTTTGGGTCATACATGGGTTATTCCACTTCTCCACAATGATGATTTGTTCAGTTTTTATCATGTAAAAGATTGGCAGTAATTTAGGACAAAGACAAATTTATCCTTAGCATTTGGGTAACACGTGTTTAAAAACCAAGTTTTACTTTTTTGATTAGGTTTTTATGGCTGTGTGGCTGTGTGTTGGATCTTTTTTTATTTGCTTCCCCAACTTGCATGTGGCCAATGGGGTCGTAAAATAAGCTTATAATTATTTGAGGCTCCAACCATTCCCTTATTCACTCCATTTTGTAAGCTATTTTATACCATAAGCCAAAACAATTGTTAATTAGCCCTATACAACTTTTACAATTTTTAAGCAAGCATGGTCTAGGGTGTAAAAAATGCAGTCAAGAGCTTTGCAGAATGGCCTAGAAATTGGTTGATTAACACAACAGTTGCCTTTGGTTTTTTTATGATGATCAAGTTAACAGATGTCATTTTTTTGTGTTTTATTCTTGTGTTGATATCTGTGTGTTGTAAAATGATCCCGAGCTTGCTAAAATCATCATTTATTATTTATTGAAACTCAAGCTGTCGGTGATCCCATTTACCTTCATATTGTTTCATTTTCTTTACTTTTTATTATAAATATTAAGCTCGCTGAAACTAACATGCTTTAAATATATTTTGTATTAATTAATTTTACAGCTGTACATGTTTAGGGTAGCTTTGTTTTCTTTGTTCTGCTTTGTAAAATTACTGAGTTATCATTCATGCAGAATTTTAAGAAAGTCTAATGTATAATTTTTCTAAATATGGTGTACACCACTTAAATAGGCCTTAAAAATATTTCGTTTTGATGTGGTGAAAGTTGTCAGTTGCATCAAAAAAATAATCACAAAATTTTGTTGTGTTTTTGTGAAACTCGTGATTTTGCTGGTTGATTGTTAAATTAATTTTTGATCTCTTATTGACAGTGCTTATTACAAATGCTCAAGCACTGCACATTTCTTTACACCACTGAGTTGGAAAGTTTAGCTTCTCTATGCTTCAGGGCATTTGAAGGATCTAACTACGATGTCCGTTGCATAGTTGGCAAACTTCTTGGCGTTGTCATGGCCACAACCCAGCAAGTTCCACGGACTGCGGGTTAGCTATTACCGTTGAATTGCAAACTTCCTTTTCAGTTGCTGGCAATTAATCACGTTTTCTTTAGGAAAACTAAGGGTGGTCTCCATCGACGAAGCTCTGGGCATCATGTTGACTGGATTTCTGAAAGGTGGCATTGGCTTTTTAAAAGGTGGGGCGGGGGAAATGATCAAAGGAACGTCTGGAGTAAGCAGAGAAATCAGAGTTGGAGTAACCCATGTGAGTATGCATTAATACATTTAACATAGATGTGCACTATAGTCGGATCAACAAAAGAATAGACTGGGCCTTGACCAATTGGAGCTATTCAGATTATAGATCATGCCTTCCCTCATTAAGAAAGTCACGCCTAATCGGCGCCAATGTCCACAGATGGAAAATGAGTCATGGGACAGGAATGATTAATTGTAGAAAAGGCTCTTGCATTCTATTGGCCCATTTGAATTCATAGTCTATTCTTTTGTTATTCCGAATATGGACTTACATTTATAGTGGAACATGTACAACAGATTTGATTGATTGAGTGTGTATCCAAATTCTTCTTTTTACATACAAAACTGCTCTATGCTGCATCTTTTGCTTTAATTGAATTGGATTTTATAAAATTTTATAGTAAATCACTAAGCTGTTTATGTTGTAATTATTATAAATGCACATTTTATGTTGGTAATGTAAACTTGGGCATTTTTCTTCCCATTTGTATAATATGTATATAGTACACACATTTTTAAAAAAGTATCTAAGTTCATTTAGATGTGTAGGCCTACCGTGCTGAACGTCTTTGAAAGTTGCAGTAAAATATAACTTGCATAACTTGTTATTTCAGGCATATGTCATGTTTGTACAAACCCTCGGTGGCCTCTGGCTGGAACGCAATTTGAACATCTTCCTGCAGCATGTTCTGGACTTGGTATCCAACCCTAAGGCTGCCACGACTCATGTGGATGCAGTATACTCTCGAAAATGCATCTCATTCATACTCCATTCAGTGTTAGGCCGTATGTTGAGTGAAAAAGCACAGATAGCGGCTTGCAAGGATTTGTGTCAGATCATTTGTGTGCAGGTGAACAATCAAGGTAATGCCATAGGGTTGATCGCGCTGGCTTAGCTATTTTACCAGAGTCCTGATCGTATGAATGCATTTTTGCTGTTCTGGAAAATAGAAGCAACGAGTTCTTTGGATTCCAACAGTTGCGTGGATATGCTCTACAGCCAGCATGGGCTCGTCTGTGCTCTGCAAGAGCTGGGATGCCTCATCCAGTCACTTGGCACCACTGCTTCCACTCTGATCACTGAACCTGGGGCAGGTGTCTTGGAGGCTGTCATATCAGTTCTGCTTCACCCAGCACCAGCTGCACGAGTGGCAGCTGCTTGGTGCTTGCGCTGTATTTGCGTAGCATTACCCTCTCAGCTTACACCACTTATTGACCGAAGTATGGATCGATTGGAGCACCTAAAGACATCGCCCGAAGCTATTAGTGGGTACTCATTGGCTCTAGCTGCTCTTATTGGGGCCACTCGACTATGCCCACTTGGTATCCCTCATGCACGTGGAAAGGTTAGGCTTCCTAATTTTGGTGCAGTTGTTTACTTAATTTACGAGATCCTCTGTTGGAAGGCTAATTATTGTAAACTGATATACATTATATTCTTATGACGCCTGTTTCCACAGCTTATATTTAATGTTGCTGAAGATCTGCTCCGTAGCGCCTCTCAGAATAGTCGCCTCTCCCTACCGAGAACGCAGGCCGGTTGGTTACTGATCGGCTCCATAATGACTTTAGGTATTGGTTGATACAGCGTGAAGACCACATTTTGCTGAATGCCTTGATGTCGGGGACAGTTATTAATAATATTAGTTGAAATATTGTCAATATAAGGTCCATCAGTCGTGCGTGGCCTCCTTCCACGAATGCTGCTTCTCTGGAGAATATCATTTCCACGTTCGTCGAAAGAATTGGAATCTGAGAAGGCTAGGGGAGATGCTTTCACCTGGCAGGTTACACTCGAAGGGCGTGCTGGAGCACTATGTGGTACGTATTTGTAGTGTTTTAATTTGGATGTTCTCGTTTGTTCATTAATATAGCATTTGTGTTTTCACAGCAATTTACAGTTTCCTCGCAAATAATACTGAACTTGTAACACCGGATGTAGTTCGTCGCTTACTCACACCCATTGAATCTGCACTCGCCATGTTGAGCAAGTAAGTAAATTGGTTTGCAAGATGACGTTGAAATATGTCAAGTATGATATGGTAGAATCCTGATTAACAATGGCATTTGGGAAATGAACTCCCGTGGTATAACTGCACTCAAAGTACTGGGGCTTTTTTGTGTAAAAATAGGAATATTGTATTGGAAAATCTTATTTAATGTGCTGGTTTTGCAGATTAACGCCCACTATTTGGCTTATTTCAATGTTGCACTGTATATGTCAATCATAGAAAAGCATATGAGCACGAGACTGCATGTACTCACGCTTTTTTTCTTAGCATATCAAGTGTAATCAAGTCATACGGGCAGCATCTGAAGGCGAGTGCTGCCATGCTGCGTTTGCGACTATACGAGGCTTTGTCTTCACTACCAGCTCAGTCATTTGAAAGCAGTTACAATTCTTTGCTTCGTTTGCTCGTTGCTGAATTCACCCTTACCGAAAATCCTGCTAATACGACTACATCGCTGTTGAGAGCTGTTTGCCACGCGGACGATAGTGTCATTTTAGGTTCTTGGCTGCAAGAAACCGATCACAAATGCATTGAAGATCAAGTAAGCTGCATTCAATCATTTCAATTTTTTTAACTTTTCCATAGCATTTTAATAGCACTATTTTTTTACCTGTTTCGGAAAACTTGCATTTGCTTTGGTTTCTTTCCTTGTTTGATATTAGTCTTTATGGTGATTGGTATTCTGGTTTATGATTTACTAATTATTTACTAACAAAGGTTAAATTAGGTCATAATGTGTGTCTGTTCACGATTATACATGTAGTGTTATGGTCTCATTTAATTCTAAATCTGACTTTTTGTCATCCAAAGATCTAAAATTGTACTTAGTGGCTGTCGTTTTTAGCCATGTTAGAATTCCAATTTCAGCTGATTAGCAATTGTGGACCTTTGTGAGTGAAATCTTTATCAAAGTTTAGGTTGGATTAGGTTAGGCATAAGCTTGCATATTTCATAGCAACGAGAGGTAAGTTAAATTGTATGTGTGCTTCTCGACATACCAAATAATATGCGAAAAATGCCCACAATTATGAATTGAAATATGCCAAGCATTTTAAGTAATTTTTCTGGATTGATATGGTACTTTTTTATGGAGCTGCATGAAAAAAAATGATCCATTTTGATTAAAGACATGAAGTCATTCCACGAGACTTCTCAGGCCATTCACACTTTGCACGCTTTTTTGGGGTTTTTCCGTTTTGTTTTCCTGTTGGTTTGTGGTTAATGCATATTTAAGGCTTGGTTTCTCCATGCACAGATGGAACCCAATAGGAAACTGGATAAAGACAACGTGAGTAATGTTAGCTCACTCCCTTGATTGGCTAATCTGTGGCCTGGCTTCCTCCTCATTTTTTCTTGCACGGTTGCTTATCTGTAATGGCTTCTGATTTTTTTCATTTGCGTTTCCCAATTGCATGGTTTTGTTGGTGTCATACAGGACCATTCTTGTATTGAGGGAGATGCATTGTCTTTCTCCAGTTGTCACTGTAGTTTTTGTACATTCATTTTTATAGTTAAGGTATTTGGCCACTGAAAGGAATGATTAGCAATGCTAAATACATTCGAAAAAATTTGGATATGCAAACTTACTTTCACATGCACTGATGCATTAATTAGATGATGGCAATAAAAGTGAATAAAATTCATAATTAATATAAGAATAGATATTCCAAAATTGATTTATGAATATATGTGATCATTTCATGAATAATGGTAATATTATTCAAACATTAAATGAATCTTAAGCATTATGATGACAGACTCTCCAGGTTATAAAATTAAAGAAGCATTAATCAGATAGGCCAAATACCTGTTTTTTATTTTTAATAAGTTGTTACTTTAGTGTGTATCTTAATGCTTCTGTTAACATTATTTTTAAAACAGCTGCAGCCAAACAGTGCTTCTGGGTCCGGGGCTTTAGAACACGATTCTGCTTTCGTTTACCGAAGTCATGCATCGGTTAGTTCATTTTTTTATTTATGAAAATTATGTACTGGCTTGGTTAACTAGTTATGCTTAATTGGTTGAACTTTTTTGTCCGTTTAGAATGATAGTGTGCCTGGGCCATTACCATTGGGGGTAGCTGTCATCGATGCATCCGTTTCTCTTTTCGGGCTGATATTTCCCCGTGTTGCATATAAGCATCGTCTGCAGATGCTGGAACACTTTTCTGAATGCATCAAGCAGTGCAAATCGATTCGCCAGGAAGCGGTTCAGATTAATGTGTTTACAGCAGTACTAAGTGGAATGAAGGTCGGTGTGATCATTTTTAACGTGAGATATTTTTTGATGAATTACGTTTGCATTGATGGTTTTTTAATGAACACTCGCAGGGTCTGGCGGAAGCAAAGACGAATTTTGGGCAAGATGACGTTCGAAAAGCAGCTGTTACTTTAGTCATTGTAAGTACAAGTATCTCTATTAATCTTGATTTTTAAAGGATATTCATTGTACTGAAACCATGCATTTTCTGTTAGAAAAAGAAAATTAATCATCAACTCCGAGAAGCTAAAAAAAATAATGAACGCTTTAAAAAGGCAGTAATTCATTGAAGCCATTGTTATGTACAGATTTTAAGTGTTTTACGTAATGAATTCAGTTGGCTTTTCAATGTTTAGAGATATTTAGAAATAAATTGTAGTCATTCAAATAACGGACAAGAAAACATGAATGGGAGAATTAAGTTTTACTGTTTGAAATTTTAGAATGACTTGGAACTCATGAAGTCATTTATATGTCAATTTCAACATTTATTACTCTTATTATAGAGTGCCTTGACCCATTCCAATCCAATTTTGCGTTGTGCTGCTGGCGAAGCATTAGGCCGCATGGCGCAGGTGGTTGGAGATAGTCGCTTTGTGGCAGAAGTTACACAGAATAGTTTTGACAAGTAAGCTCATTAAGATGGTGATTATATTCATTATTAAATTGGGTACTATTGGTAAAAATGTAGGCTCTACCAAGTAAAAAACTGATTGTGCTTCTACGTAAATCTAGTAAAACTATTGTTTGTGTTGCTTAAAAGTAAGAAATTATATTAATAACATTCTAATGCTCGCAATATTGTTATTGAATCAAAATTATGGAATAATATTTCTGTGTTAATTAATAGATTAATAAAAATGTAGATTTATGCATGGATTTTTACATAAAGATACACATCGATTTTTCTATATGCGCGAATCTATTTTACATTCGATTGTATCATTGATAGCAAAACAGGGACAAATCCAATACCCCTTATTATTTATGTTTATTAAGAAGGGAGGAAAAACTATTTTAGCATTGATGTTTGATGAACTTACATTTTAAACTTCCAATTTATTTTTGATAATTAGGCTTAAGTCTGCTCGAGACATAGTTTCGCGCACTGGCCATTCCTTGGCACTGGGCTGCGTGCATCGCTATGTTGGAGGGATGGGATCTGGACAGCATCTGAACACAAGTGTCAGCATTTTGTTGGCCCTTGCCCAAGACACGACTTCACCCGTTGTTCAAGCCTGGGCCTTGCATGCATTAGCCCTCATTGCTGATTCGGGAGGACCTATGTTTCGAGCGTACGTGGAGCCAACTCTTTCGCTGTCTCTTAAGCTCCTGCTGTTTGTTCCCATTGCCAACGTGGACGTCTTACAGTGCATCGGAAAGTGCCTTTCAGCTCTTATCACAACAATCGGGCCGGAACTTCATGGTGAGGCATTTGACCTTGGCAGTCACCATTTGTAGGATTATTTTTGCTAAGTTTTAGCCTTCTTATCATTATTAATAGGTAACACCAACTCTGTGTGTATGGCACGCTCTTCATTTCTGTGTGCATGTGCTATAATGCAGGAGCATCACGATCCATTGGTCCATGCGGAGGCCACGGCTTGCTTGCAACAGCTTCACATGTTTGCACCACGACATGTCAATCTTTCATCTTTAGTTCCTACACTATGTGTAAGTAGCGCTAAATTTTGAATTTCTAACTTTCTAAAGAGTTGAGAATGGACCTTGGTAAGTTGGATTTAGCAAACCGTAATTTTGCTAAATAAAATTTTATATAGAAAACTTTAGGCAGTTCCCACCTTCTTCTTCGACGAGCTGCCGTGTCATGTTTACGACAACTTGCGCAACGCGAAGCGAAAGAGGTTTGCGAGCACGCACTGACATTAGTCGCAGAGACCAATAAAGGAAATGGTGCGAAGTACAAAGGCGTTCCGAAGGATGGATCAAGTACTGCGGTTATCTTACCTGATACTGGGCTTCCTGGAGTTCTGTTTGGTATGCTGGACACGGAGACAGACAGGCAGCTTGTCTCAGATATTCATGACACCTTAACAAGCATGCTACAGGCACTGGCCGAAGATCACCTCTCCCAGTGGCTTGGTCTTTGCAAGGAGGTGTTGACCTCTAGTGCAGGTATTGTACACTTGTGAATAAACCGCTTTCAATGCTACAAAATGATATAGCATGATATGAATAATTGCATCTTTAAACTACTGTAGAAATTCGTGGTTAATGTAAATGTTTGAAGTTGAAGTCGCTTCATTTAAAAGCAGTTTAATTTTACTTTAATAAATGTGCGGTCCAATTAAGGATTCGCATGCACTTGGAAAGTCAGGGAGGAGAAAAATGATCAGGAATAGTCACTGAAAATTCAGTCTTTTTCTCTCGAAAATCAGGGAATAGGCCTACTTTTATGTATATGCACCAAGTTTTGATGGTACTTTCAATTTAAGGTTCTCTAAGTACTAAGGAATTGTTTATAAACACGAAATTTTATTTTTATTTTTCTGATAAACATGCAATTTCCCCAAAAAAAATTTCAAGAGCTGCAAATAATCCGATGGTTTGTTTTTAATACATATTCCGTTAGATGTTTTAGCTACAGAATGTTTTCAAAACGTTAGGGAAAGTTAATTTGATTGGTCAGGGAAATGATATTAAAAATTTGAGCACGAACGCTGCCTTATGTTATTCGTTTTTCTTTCTCAATCACAGAAGCCAGTGGTTCACCAATTGTGGGGCCAAAGGAACGGGAGGGCGAAATTGCAGACAACGAGGCTGAAGTCTCGGATGAATCTCGCTTTCATGCTCGGGAAGACCCTGCTACCCATCCCACAATATTTCCACGATGGCCCACCAAAGTTTTTGCCGCGGAATCCGTGTGCCGAATCATTGCTGCCTGTGAAGGGAATAAAGCTCATTTTGACCTGACGCTGGCCAGGGACATACAGTCCACCAGCCGATCGGCGGATTACTTGGTCCTACATCTGTCAGACATTGTCCGGATGGCTTTTATGGCGGCTACTTCTGACAGCGATCCTCTGCGCCTGGAAGGGTTGAGGACGCTTCAGCTGATCATCGATAAATTTGCAAAAGTTCCTGAACCCGAATTTCCTGGTCACGTCATCTTGGAACAGTATCAGGCGCAGGTGGGAGCGGCATTGAGGCCAGCTTTTTCACCGGACACTCCGTCTCATGTCACTGCAATGGCCTGCCAAGTATGCAGTGCTTGGATTGGTAGCGGAGTGGCTAGGGACCTGAATGACCTGCGAAGAGTCCATCAGCTGCTGGTTTCCTCTTTGGCCAAGTTGAAGAAGAGCTCATCTTCGTCGCAGCTGTACAACGAAAGCACGGCAACCTTGGAAAAGTTGGCCATTTTGAAATCATGGGCAGAGGTTTGCTGATTTCATATTTTTTTGTAAATAGCTTGCCCTGTGAATGTTTCTATTTTCATTTTGGCTTGTAACAAAAAGTCTAGATGTTCTTATTGATGTAACATAGACTTGCATTTATTTCAGACCTTTTAATTTAAATTCTGACTAACTCTAAAATTGGTATATTAAGGTTTATGTTGTGGCGATGATGCAAGAAGAAGGCAAGGTGAAGGATTTGGAGGCAGATGTTACCAGTCCTCAAGACGAAAATTCTGACGAAGTATCACTTGGGGGCAGGGAAAGCCTGCTTGACTTGGTGAAACCAGAATTACCATCTTTAAGCAAAAACTGGATTGCTGCCCTTCGAGATCATGCCATATTGTCATTGAGTCCAGGTATGTTTTGTCAAAATCTGTCCCATTTGTTAAAATTATGTATTGTGATAGGTATTGTAAAATAGTAATTGTGATTATTTTCCAGAATTTGCAAACCAACAGCGCCACGAGGGTGGCACTTTCTACAGCATAGATATTGTAGATTCAGCACGGGTCCATTATCGCAATTCATGGATACCAATTCTGCACGCGGCATCTTTGTGGCTGAATAACGGTGGCTTCGAAGAATCTGTACCTGATGATGGTTCTCAAGGACAAAACAGCAATAACTCTACGATGAGCAATCATTCTGAGGATAGAAATTCTGAAGAAGTCAATTCTGATCGATTTCATTTGATTTTTGGTAAGCATTATCTGTTCTTATGTGTGTCAACAATGTTTTGAAGAATAGAGTGAACTTTAAAAAATGGAGATTGCCAACTATAATATTTGAAACGTGTTAAGATTATTAATTCACCGTAACGACGCTCTCAAACATTGTTCCCCTTCAAAATGCTGGCAAACAAAATCTGGAGCTTATTAGTATATACTTGCATCTATTTGACAAAAGGACTAATAGTCTAAAATTTAATATTCAGGTATTTGCATGGAAGCATTGTGCAGTCCTCGTGCAACTGAGCCGCTGGAGTGTGTGGTAGTTTGCCTGCAAGCTCTCTTCAAACTACTGGAAACGAGCTGGGCACGGTCAAACATTGGAAACGACTCCCAGCTGTCGGTGGAACTGTGCAATGTGCTTCACCGCTTGCTTCTCACCCGAGAAAATCCACTAGCTCAGTTGCGCGTGATGGATGTTGTACAGCGAGTTGTTATTGCCAATCAAGAGGCTTTGATGATGCGGAAGAAAAAGAAGTTAAAAGGTATGATTGGTACATTTTTATAGCCCTATTCTTCCGCTTGAAATCAAATGGTTTTACAGTTTATTAGTGGAAACAGCAAATAAAACGTGCTGTTCTGAAATATCTTCATCCAAGTATTGATAGTCATCTGCTAACAGGGTTTTAATAAATTCTTTTCATTAATTCGGATATTTCATACATTTGTATGTGTTAAAAGCATGATCACCAATGAATGCAGCATGGTAGTTTCTTTTTGACGACATTCTGATTTCATTGGCAAAACAATGTTTACCCATATCTGTGCTTTTGTAATAGTTTGTTGTATAAAAATTCAGTAAACTTAAGAGATTATCTAAAATGATTTCCAGGTTATCTTTGATGTATATTAACCTTGTTCTCTATTCATGTTTAAAAAAATGGGCTGGCACTTTTTTCTGGGACAACATCAGAAAATGTTTTATTTCTAAAGGATTTACCATATTTATAAACTGCTATAATGAAAATAGGATGAAGTTGATGTAAATAAGTACTACCTGTGAAAACGTTTTATTGCCTGCATACTTTCGTCCATATTTCACTGCTTTTTGCCACTTGGATTATGTCATTTATGGATATCCAGCCAGTTTCATCATTGGTGGCTCACTTGTACATTTATATAAATTTTAGTTATACTGTCATTATTGCAGAAATTGCTCCAGCTAACCAAGAACCCAAGGACCCAGATGAAACCGCAATTTTGGGTGAAGGTGGGGAAAATGGAGAAATCATTCCTGGCAAATCGGTCACATTCGCCATTCTGGAGGTTTGCCTGTGTGTCCTTGTCCGCCACCTCCCTGGCCTGAACCCATCCCTTCCAAACGGGGCTTCAAATCCCGTCGGCATTATCAGCCAATTAAAGGCGCCGCCCTTGACCAAAGAGGGTGCTACGCTCGTTGCTTCAGCCCTGATGATAATGGCTGAACTTCCCGGGCTGTGCTCTCCTGCTGGCAGCATTTCCATCCTTCCCACTATTTTATTCCTCACTACTGGCGTGCTGAAGGAGGTCACCAGCATGTGTTCGATTAGCGATGCTTATTTTAACAAAGCTTCTGCTGAACCGCTGGCTACGACTCTGCAAACACTGAAGCAGATTGTGCTGAATCCTTTGACGCGGGATCCTCGCTGTTGCAGTGAATGGAAAACCCTACTGCAGAGCGCATTAGCCAAAATTCTGGATATCAGTAAAACTAGTGAGTGTTAGACTCAATTTTCTACTTCCTGACAACATGTTCGCTGCTAAATACTGCAAACCAATAACATTCCGATTGCATTCTGCACTATTCTCCAGGCCCAGACACTCACAAGGTGGACGAAATTGGCATGTTATTAGCCGTTGCAGTTTTCGTTGTTTCTGCACCCGTCGACGTTATTGGCATTCCTAATCTTCAATATCCGTGTCTTAACCTCTTCAAACAGGCCTTGGATTCAGAGGAACTGCAAGTAAGTAACCAACCTGCCTCATAGCAAGCACTTCGATTTGCTGCAATAGTAAACCTAATCGGAGCAATTATTTAGGTTCGAGTCAACACGGTTCAGACATTAAAACCGATATTTCAACATCCGGAACGTTCAATCGCAGTCCCTTACATCCATGCCTTGGCTGGACGTATCATTGAGCTGATAAGCAGCCCAGAAGCTAGGCAACCAACCACTGATCTACAGCTACTTTTCTCCCTTGAGTGTCTTCAAGTCGTGGAAATTGTTGTTGCATTAGCAGACCCTCAACACAGTGAGTAATTTTTTTAAGTGGATATCATTTTCACATAATGCGTGTTTTGATGCCCTGAATTCGATATAGTGATAATTAAAAACATTCAAAACGATTAAAAATTAACCTATGTGACTTTCTGACAGTAAAAACTTAAATATGTAAATGAAGCTTGCTTAGAAATGTCCGTTTTCGTCAGGCATATTACAGGATTAAATTAGCTGTTTTTGTGCTCTTACAATCCTTATTAACGAACGTTTTCGTTTCAGGAAATCAAATGCTGAGCCTTGCTGTTCCCATTTTTGTTAAAACCTTAATGGATCCCGCAGAATTGCACACCGCTTCAAAATGGGCTAGAGCTCTTCATGATCATGCACTACAACGCCTAATGATAATCGGACCACAATATCCTCAAGAATTCCGCACTGTTATAAATTGCGTTCCACAATTAAGATCGAAATTGGAAACGTCGGTCAGGGCCAGTCAGAACGATGGAAACAGAGGTGGTGAAATGAATTCTTCCACAACTCGCAGCAATCAGTCCTCTTCCACGGCGTCCAACTCGCACACTCCATCAATCAAATTGAAAACTGATTTCAGTAATTTTACTGGTTGACCATATTTTTTATTGGCAATTCCAGTTGAAGACCAACAGAGGGTCATTACAAATTCCACGATTATTTATGCCGGTGAATCACACAAAACTGGCCGTGTGTGCTTGTTAAAGACTCGTATATGTGGATAACAAGCTTGAGTAATGAGTGACTTCATTTCTGTAAACCTAAGGCACTGTATTGAGAAGGTAAGGACTACTGAGGCACCAAACTCTGGGTTGATTTTCATTAATAGACTCATTTTATCAACAAGACTGCTTATAGTTTATTAATATTTCTACAATTCCTGATTATGTTTTTGTCTTGCAAATTTTAAATAAGTATGGTTTTAATTTTATTATTTATCTCTATTTCAAAATTCGTCTCAAATTTCATGGGTGCTACAAAAAGCATTCTCCAAATTGTTGTTTGTTTACTTAAATTAATGCAAGCAATTCTTAATCCAAAGTTGTTACATTCTCCATTTCTGGAGGAAGGGATACATGATTTATTGAAATTAATGGTTGGCGATACAAAATTGCTAGAGAATGTAACTTCTCCTTTTTGGAATATTATATTGTACTGAGTAGTACAAGTGGACAACGAGTTTCTAGTTAAAACATTTTTAATAATTTGACAATATTTTTTTCTTCTTATATGGTATTTTGTAAATAACCACTTTGAACACAAACTAATTGCTATATAATTGAAGTACAACAGAAACTTAACTTTGGAAGTTTTTAACGAGTGTTGATTATCAGAATCATCGACATTTTTTTTAATTTTGATAAGTGCAACGTATAAATAAATGCATTGACACTTCTTAAAAAAGCTTTGGCATTCTAAGGAGCCATCTGTAAACCTGTTTTGAAATGATGATGAGGTTACCGTTTTAAAAATGAACTGCCCCCTAACTTCAATGTGTTGTTTAGCATATGTTTACTCAAGGTGTTTAATGTATTATTTACAGGCCTAATTTTTGGGGTCTAGTAAAAATAAAAAAAAAAATGTTTTTGGAATTAGGAATAATTTGGATTTTCAGATTAATTAAAATCAGGATCATGGGAAGAATTAATTGGATGTGATCTGATTGACATCCCAGAAAATGAAATGCACAATTTTATAATGCTGCAGATGCCCTATATATTCGTTTACTGAGCATAAATTATTTATTCCACAGTGTAGATAGAAATGTCTTATCTTTACTCTTAAAGTCCCGTTTTCCTTCCCCAAGAAGATACAGTATTTGTCTCTTAATAATAAATAACTGAAAAATAGCCTGAGATAATGTTTTCATCACATTGGAATGCAAATCTGCATGCCTTTCCTTGCATTTAGAAACTTGTATCATATTCAACAAACTATTTATTTTACACGTGAAATGCATAAGTTATAGTTAATAATGTATGCATTTTGAGTTCATATCATCTGGAAGACCTGATGACCAGTTTGACCATGGTTGAGGTCTGGACCATGTAGCATTTGCGCATCCAACCAATCTCCGTCAGATCATTCACAAAACACTTTCCTCTGTAAATTCTGTAATCCAAAATAAATTACAAATGCAGAGTAATAGTTAAATTTAAAAAAAAAATAGACAGACGTGGATACTGTCTAACAAAAACTTTAATAAATTAAAGGATTATTTTTCCTACATATATTTCAGCTGTTCTTCGTCAAAATACAGCTGTTTGTATGCAAATACATTTCATTGGATTATTTTATTCGGGAAATGTTCGAATTTGGGAGTGCATTAGTTCGTGAAAATAGAATGAGATTTTATTTAATATTTTGAAAATATTAAATTGACAAAAACTATTAACATATATATTATAAAACAAAACTATTTAAATAAATAGTAGATATAAATTGGTCATAAAAAGGTCGGCCCAAAATTATGTGTAAAAATATTACGCATTGCTTCAAATTCTTTTTTTTCTGTGTAGAATTTTAAGTCTTACAGATTGAAAATGACCCGTTTATTTAAAGTGCATTTTTTTGCATGATGGGCATTTTTTGACTAAGCTTTAAGGTTTTTTTTATTGTTATTATTATATTTTTTATATTATTTCGAAATGTCCAGTTTATTTTATAATTTTTTTAAAATAAGTTTGAAAAATAACGTTCTGCGATCTCCTGAAGCCGGTTTTCCCTTCAATGCAACCTCCTTCGAATATTTTCAACTTATTTTTTCAAATTTAATACATTTTTTTTATATAAAATAAACCATACATTTTATCAATTTTTTAAAATAAATTTGAAAAATACCGTTCTGCGATCTCCTGAAGCCGGTTTTCCCTTCAATGCAACCTCCTTCGAATATTTTCAACTTTTTTTCAAATTTAATATATTTTTTTATAAAATAAATCAGACATTTTATCAATTTTTTAATACATTTGAAGAAAAAACCATTATGCGATCTCCTGAAACTGGTTTTCCCTTAAATACAACCTCCTTCGAATGTTTTCAACTTTTTTTGTTCAAATTTAATATTTTTTTTATAAAATAAGCCAGACTTTTCGAAATAATTAAAAGAACTTTAAAGTTGAGCCAAAAGATGCCCACCATGAATAAAAGTGCGCATTTTTGCTTTAAATATTTATTTTATTTGCTAAATTTTTTTTCAGAATGTAGAATTAGTAGTCCACTAGGATATTTTTATTTATTAACTGTTTAATAAGTTTATGAAAAAAACAACCTTTATGCAAGAGCAATGCAAAGAGGACCCTTATTCAGAGGTCGTGTAACGTGTTTTCTTTCAAATTTATTTAATTTTTAAAATAAACGAAGCATTTGAAAATGTTCAAACATAATGTAGACCCTAGTGGTCGACTAATTCTACACTGGGGAAATAAATTTAACAATTATAAGAAGTATTTCAAGCAAAAAAGAAGCCGCTCAGAAGTTGCTGTGAGTATGAATCACTTAACCCCAGTGCGAAGATGGCGCCTAATCTGATGGCGCCAGCTGACCCAGGTCAAAATAATTAACATTTTTCATCATAGATGGAGCTGACAAAAGGGAGTGGATATATTCTGGAAAGTTGATTGTGATCCAGTTTGTGAATGCTTCCAGGTCAGTCTGTTTTGAAATTCAGGATTGGCTCTCGTAAAATATTGCCCTACAGTCCGAACATTACAGTCGACCTGCCCCTGCCAAACTCCTCGGTGTCATGAAAGAAAAGGTCAGCAGGTGAATGGGAAGAAGTTGAATTTTGAGATTTCGAGGAACAAGGAAACGTCGTCCAGGTAGGAATTGTTCAAGATTGACATTTTTCGTGTTTCGTCATTCGTATTGACATATCCCTCTTTCCACATAATTTAGAAATAACATAAGACCTACAAATGTGCCTGAATAGACTAACGTTATAATTCTTACACACTTGAGTCGCAAACTTTATTATAATGTCCGATTTTTGCAAGAGCGCACCTTTCACCATCATTACTGCTTGTCAGATCACAGCTGTCTAATAATGAAGGCAGGAAGGAGTAATGGTAGTTCGAACAAGCCACCCCATGCAACAGTAGTAAGAGAACGCAAGGTACAGAGTAACATCTTTATTATACAAAAAGATTTCGTTAATGTACACACATGAGCATCTCGTTAATGAATGAACCAGTAATTGATGGCAAATCGTAATGACTTAAAAAACATGCTTATCCCATTATCATTACGTGATTCTGAGCAGGACGATTGCGCGGAGATAAAACCGAAGTTTGCGTATATGCCGCAATAAATAAAACAATAAATTAAAAACTGATAATTTAAGGCGTTTGGCAGCCCGCGCCAATAAAGAGCCTGCTTTTTCGCCCATGGTTATGTTCGCACTCCTGAATAATCGAACCGCCATGAATCGCGGGTTTTCAGTCAAATGATCCAGATGTTGGTTTTTGCACTGTGCCAAAGACTCCAGAACGTAATTGTTTTCGTTGCAGTTACTGGATGGGTGGCATGGCTTCCGTCAAACACGTGCGGCTATCAAATATCGGTGATCATTCTTGCGAACGAACTTATCAGGTCGAGAGGGTTTACCACGCACGCGTGATACTGAGCTCCGCAATTAGCGTTGTCGTTTTTGCCATAGCGCGCCGCAAGCTGATATTTGGAGATTTTCGAGGTGTCGTCCGTGCCCGTGTATGGGTATGGGCTGAAATCACAAGGAAAACTCATTGATTAGGACATGCAAGGCATCATGGTTCAGAACCACGTGTGTTACATCTATCGAATGTAACACTAAATTTATTTTCCCTGATGTACAAGTGGTCGTCCTCTAGGGTTGCATTTCAGAAAAGAACCAAAACTGATAGCTTAGACCAGTTCTACACTGGGGGATACAAATTTAGTAAGAACTTGGAACTAGGTTTTGTTTTTGCCAGGTGGACATCCTTTTTTCAAAACTTTCTGCTTGGTTTACATTAGCGGAAAAGTAATTATTGCCAAATGCAAAAAAGCAAAGAAGTGCCAAAATTAATCTGAAATAAGGACTGAAATTTGCGCATTTTTCGATTTAAGTGCGTGCCATCCATGGGTTGTTCGGAATGGAATTGTTCGAAATTCCCTAGCGAGAATAGTGTTCTCCCTCACTAACGAAAACCGTAGCGGTACTCACGGGAAGAGCAGCTGCAGGGGCAGGGCGATGATGCCGTACTTCTTGGGGTTGCTGTGCGCCTCACACACGGACCTCTTGATGCACTCCTCGCCGTCGATGGTGGGCACGTGGTCGAGTGAGTTCTCGACGAAGGTGAGCATGTACTCGGCGATGCCGGTGAAGCCGCCCGCGAAGATGGAGTCGGAGGCCCTGGCGACGCCCGCGGCCAAGAAGGGCCTGGAGAAGATGTCGAAGAGCAGGATGAGGATGCCGGCGATGAGAGCCGGGATGGCGAGACCGGCGACGACTCCGCTGCCCAGCGGGAAGCCCCCGGTGCCACCCGAGTAGCCGCCCACGCCATCAAAGCCGCCCATCAGCGGCTCGATGAAGCTACGTCCGCCGCCAGTGATCGGATCGGTCAGCGCCTTCGTGTTGATGCTGAACAGCGGTATAGTAAAGGCAAGCGACGTGTTGAACAGATTGGAACCGGGTGCGGGATTGGGGAAATCGAAAAACCGGGACTGAATGGTTTGTCCGGAATACTGGTTTTGGGTGTTATAGTCCATGCTGCGGGCGTTTTGATAAGGATACGTTTGGTTGGAGTCTTTCGGAGAGTCGGTGGTGGAGGACGTCTCGTTGACGGCCGCGGCCAAGCACAGCGTGGCGCAGGCCACAAACAGGAAGGCAGTTGTTAGACAGCTCATCTTGACTGGACGTGAGAAAGAAAGCAATGAGTGCAAGAACATTTGTTGCTGCGAAGTTGAAGAATTTAGGAAGCGAAATTTCTAATTTTGATGCTGCGGAGTTTGGGAAATTAAAGTAATTTACTGCTATGGATTTTTTTTGAAGGATGCACGTTTCTTAGACAGCAGCAGGATGGCATGCAAGAAAATGGTTTGGATGATGAATCAAAATCTTAAATAAGTTGTTGCATGAATTAACACTAAATGCAAGTTTTGGAAATCTTGCATGCAGCTCACTAATCATTGGTGGCATGCAAAAATGATTGATAGTTTCGCTGTTATCGCTAGTAGAACGTAAAAAAATGAAGAATAATGGAACTATTAAATCCTGTAACTACGACTACTAAAGCGCTCCTATAGTCCAGTGCCTTACTTTGTGCGGATTGACGAAGTTTTCACTGAAGATAAAGATAAACCTGATGTTGCTTCAGCTGCTGTTGCTCGGAGTGCGAATGTGATGAGGAGGTCTGCAAGCTCATCTTTATATACTCACCTGCTACGGCCATTAAGGAATGGTCAAGGTCAGCATACCTCTCACCAGGGCCACCACGAATTTCTCGAATCCCTCGACTTTCCTTCAGGACGGGTTTGCCCACGTGGCCACCACGGCGAATACCAGCGAGGCATTCCGGGTGTGACGTCACGGGGGTAACGGGTCACTCTGCTTGTAGGCAAAAGGAAACAACTGTACTTTTGGCACTGGGTGGGTCAGGAAAGTAATGATGGCGTGCATGCTTTATTAGGATGATAACTAGGCTAAATGGCCTGCAAAAATAGCCTTCGCCATTTCCGACTTCACAAATGTCCAGCCTGGCGCTGTTTTTCCCCGACTTAATTGAAGTTTTTTAATTTAGCTGTTCAGAAGTTCAATCTGGGTTTTCGTGTCATTTTTAATGGACTCGGATCCATCTTGCGACATGGGAAAACAACTATCGTCCTTTGGCACTTAGGCGAGAAAAGATTCGGGAATTTTACTCACAATCTTCCACAATATATTTTTATATGGAAAAATTGTGGTGGCCAATTTTCACAAAGTTAAGGTTTCGAGAAAAACTCCATTGGTTTAGAACGTGTCTGAGGCCTAGGAAAGGACTTTTTAGATGACCATTCATAACGTCTTTAATGTCATTCTTTTATTAATTGATCATTAACGCAGGATAAACAATGTCATAAAATGACATCACGTAATTTGTCTTTTAAACACGTCGTTAAGCTGTAAAAATAACCGATGCATCATGCATGACGTAAGTATGACACAGGAAAAAAACGACTCAATCATTTTGGTCGTTATTGGTCGGCATTTAATCAGGAATTTGATTCCTGTGGTTCCGCTTCATTTATTGTAACTGCTAAGTTTTATTTTTTAACCATGTCCCCCAAAGGGATTGAAACTTCAAGTAGAATAGAGCATAACACTTGATCGTGTAATCCTTGTTTAATTTATTGAATTCGATCACTTGATGGAGAAACTCACTTTTATTTTCAAACAATTTTTGGAGGGGAAAGGTCATTTTGGAAATGTGGATTTCTCTTATGTTTCTTTACAAAATCTGTTTAGAACATCTATTAATCATGGGAAGACTGCATGTGAAATCTTTATAAATCGCAAATAATGACATTACCTCCATATGTCGTGTGGCACGTACAAACACATATTTGAAATCCCCAACGACACTTTCATTTCCGAACGGGGATTTGTGGAGTGAAAACGTGCAAGCACCCTTATTATTAATGCAAATGTTGCAATGTCCCATCTCAAAGTTCATGATACTTGTCAATACAATAATAATTTGTCTCCCCTTTCGCTGAAGCAACGGCGCGGCGTTACGTATACATGTAGATTGTTTGCTTAGCAAAACTTTAATAACCTTTGAGGTCAAGTTTAATATCAAAGAAAATTAAAGATCAAATATTAGTAGAAGCATATTTATGCACTTCTTAATAGAACGCTAATGTAAAAAATGTCGACCTTATCGTTTTGCATCATCATCCTAACCCATGCGCCTGCAATTACAGATTTAGATAATGACCCTTAATATTCTGTAACTTCAAAACAGAACGAATTTTGTACATTTCTTCTTTTGATGAAAACAATTCAAAAGAAGTGAAACGAAATCAAAAATGGCTTCGTTCCTTTTGCTTTATACAGTATGTACAGTATACAAAATACTTATATTTACATGCATACGATAAAGATGGGGAAATGTGTCACTCATTAGAAACTTAAGATAAAAAGCGGTGAAAGGTTTGACATTGTGGAAAGAAGCTTACACAACTTAATGATTTAAATATTAAATGCATGTATCAGTAAATACTTTCCAAATTTCTGCTAAAACTTTGTTTTCATTATGCTCAATAAGATTATGGGATAAGCCAATATACATGTACATGTACACTGTATGCATAATCATGCTTGTGATGCATACAGTATAATGCTGTACTTTTTTCTTTATAGACAATTATGCATGTACAGTGTATAACTTATTTAAACAAAACAAGTATATTCGACTCAATTCGACTTGTATAATGTACATCGATCGTCTACTAGCGCACTCCACATTTCACTTAATTTCAAAAAGTCCTCTGAAAAAGATTTCTCCTAAATAAAACTTTAGAACTAGGGCCTCGGAAGTTCCAATTTAAATTTTTCCATATTTCTTTATTAGTTTTTAATAAATCAACAAGATACATGTACATGTATCTTAAAATTATCTAAATTCATGGGGAAAAAGAAATCCCTTCAACATTTACAGTGTATAACTACAGCTTTCTTGTTTTAATTTCCAGTTAGTTTTCCAGGGTCACTTCCTATAGGTCACAAGGCGTGTTATAATACCTATGCATGCATGGATAACATATTTGCCCTGTATATTAATCTGACCTTATTGCAGCGATCAGCATTTCTATTAGCAAATAATGGCTTGCAATGTCAACATAGTCCACGACTACTTGCTGATAAATATTTAACCCCTTTTGCTATTGAAATACGATGAATACTTTACATAGCAGCTTACATAACAAGAATAATGTCTAGAATAGACATTTCATCGAAAATTCCTCAAGAGTAATCTTCAGAAACAAATTACTAACGACAAATAGCGACCTTCGACCTTCAAACCTTGTCATAATTTGCATGTCAATTCTTCAGCTACAATGTAATGTACTGTATGTGCAAATAATTATGTTTTAATTCATCTTATCAAATCCTTTGTGACGCAGCTTGTTTTATTTTTAGACTAAATGCCTGTTAGAAAATATTACAATATACGTGTAGTTTAATATTTTTGTGAATAACATAACTAATTTTCTTCGTAAATAGGATTATACATGTATCTCATTTTTACAAGTACATTTATTCACACCGAATACGTTATTTTTTAGAAAAACTAGCACAATGTTAAATGCAATTGATGTCGAAAAGTATTTCGCATAATAAAAAGAAATGCATTCATGTATTATAATATGCAAATAAAATCCACTTTATAACATATCCATCAATGCATTTTGAAGGACGTAACGTAATCAACAATCAACGTGCATTTGTTTATGCATGTATGGATAACTTCAACAGGGATCGAGAATGTGCTGCAAAATAGCTACGCCATAGCAAAATGTATTCTGCAACAAATACTCAAATCGGCATTTTAAAGATGAAATGTTTTAAATACATGGTATCTACAAAAGAGTTGAAAGAGAATTCCTTGGCAAGTTCTATTAAAAAAAAAACAATTTGCACCGAACTACATACATCTTCAACGATCCATTGTCAGAAATGTTATCAATGGCGGTTAAATAAAATTGACAATATTGGGATACTAGTGCGAAAAATCCCACAACAATTGTTTGTATATAGCTGAAAATGTGCTAATGTCTCATCATGTCCAGTACTAATTGTTCGTTTTTTGTTGTTGTTAGGGGAGGGGGACTCGCCACTGCCCCACTAGGAACTGTCAAGAGCTGGGAATACATTTTCAATCACTACGATAGTTAAAATTGACCTCATTATACATCCCCTACATGTTCAGTGAAAACCCTATTACGGTAGTCTAAGGCGAGGTCAACAGCTAGGTGAGGACAAGTTTGACCCTGACCTCTCCTCCGTTTGGCATAACTTCCCTTTTCACCTACAATCGTATTGAGGTGAACAACCCAAGAACCTGGTGAACCCCACGCTGGCTAGGGGTCAGTCGGCGAAGATTCCACCAGGCCAATTGTTCTTCCGCATAAAAGTGCAATTGTGGGTCAGCTGTTTTTTACTGCAATGACCAAGCAGGCTAGCATGCGAAAATGGTGATAATTGATCATTAGTTTTTATCGATAGCCTGAAATAATCATGCTACTTTATTGTAGCTAATCCACCATAAAGAAATAGATCCTTGATTTGGAATCAGCTCAAAATCTACCGTAACGGGAAGTAGCTGTTTATAACCACGAAAAATTATGATACCCCGATTTCGGCATTACTTAGCATCATTCTTCTCTGCTTATCAAATGGAACTACAGTAAGACGTATTCTATCGACGATTTCAAAAAGGTAAAAACGACTCTATGGTAAAATTCATATGCTGGTTAATTACTCCTTATTCCGCTGATGAGATGCATTCAGTTCAAGAAATGGAAATATGTGAAATGAAATATGTTGCTCCCTTGAAGCATTTTGAATGAAGAAAAGCAACGTCATTCAATACCCAAACAATTACAAACACATCCTCCATATGCTTCATCATCACTTTCCTTTTTTTAAACAAAGCATGGCAATTGTAGGTAACAGCATATATTTTTCAAATTTCACTCTGCGGCTTCATTTTAGTGAGGGTTATGCATACTGGGGGATGTGAGATCGTATTTGACATACATACATGTACATGTATTTAATTTATTCCCTAGTGATTTCAAGGCAAAAATACTTATTTATTATGGAAGCAAAAATAATGATGCTAAAAATAAATAAAATAACAATTTAAAAAATATAAACGCCCTGAAATAAGTCACCCCATTTACTGTATTCGATGATTTTACCGGCCTAATGTTTTTCATATATTTTTTAGAAAAACAAATACAGATTGATGTCGTAAATTTAAAATGCAGTCGATTGTGTCCGCATGTCAACTTAGCTTCGTCATTCCCTCTCAAAATACAAACATTCAGGGTCATTCTTACTTTCAGAGCCATGTCACATTACCTTTTCACATTGTCACATACGCAATGCAAACACCTGACAATATTACTGTGAAAAAGGTACTGTTTACTTCTGAATTTTTTTTTAATAACACGTTGCCAAATTGACATTGACTTTCCATTTTACCTCGCTAAGGGCATGGGTTTTGTAATCATTTTATTTCCAAGCTGGGGTTACTGTCCCCTATGACAGTACAGTATGTCTACGGAAATGAGACGAGGCCATACTGTATACATGTATAACTGTAATATCTTACATTTAATATTATTGCATTTGCACACATAATATGATATATGCCCGTCGTAGGTCTGATATTTTAAATTAGTGACACTAAATATTAAATAATGATGCATTGTTTAAAAGCATACTGCTGCTACAATATACTGATGTGAATACCATTATACCACATAACATGTACATGTATGCCCACTTTGTAGGTTTTTTCACTTGTAAACTCAGTAATTTATTTACTTTCAAATTACATAAAGATATGTATAAAATGGAAAAAAGGATGTTTCTCTACATGAACGGAATATTTTGCTGTTAGATGAATAACGGACGACTAATTCAGTATGGGAATTGGTTTAGCCATTTTAAATATTCTCATTAGCAATTATCATCTCAGAAAATATTTGCATATGTTTACATAATATTGTGCGAAAACAAGCATTCATGCGTTACACAATATTAATAGTAAAAATGCAAACTAAAATTCATCACTCGTGATGGGTTCACAAAAGTGTATTATGAATAATATATTATTAATGTATTTTAAAAATGTCATGGGAATTCGTTTGAAATGCATTCCTTATTTTTGCATTTTTTAAACGTTTTCGACTTTAAGCATACATGACAAATTTTGTTTGTAAAATCATGTGTTCTCAAAAAAACTCTTCAGCACATTTTTAAAATTCATCATTTTGTGTGAGCTAAAATTCATCATTTGTGATTTGTTTTTCATTCATACAATTTTAAAGGCTGAGCCAAAAGGATACCCGCTCGTCAAAAAATAAAAACGTTACAATTATCAGTAGTAAAACGGTTATAATTTATTGCGTACTATTTTTAATGGAACGGGCACTATTCCAAAATTCCATTTAGCACTAACCTTGAGCACTAAAATTATTGCTATTTGAGCACTATATTATTTTA
>JAQIXS010000988.1:0-35589 GCA_034700785.1 Rossiulus vilnensis | reverse complement strand
ATTCCTATATTGTAGTTAGCCTGATGATGGCACAAATAAAGTTGCCGAAACGTTGCTGAATAAAGCGTTAAAAAAAAAGAGGAATTTGGCTGCTCTCCCTGGATACATTCTTAGAGTACTAAATTGAATTTGCAAAAAGCATTACTGCAGGTGGTTTGCAGTCACAGAGATGTCAGGACTTGGGAACAAATCTGCAATGAATCTGCATTAAAGTATGGCCAGCTGAATTCTTTAGTTCGACCAACCCAAGAAGCAAAAAGAGCTTTTCGCAAATATCAAGAAAACAATGCAAAGCAGAAATGATTCATAAAGCCGAATGCTTGACATGGCTCCAGGTTCTTCGACCTCGGTAAGCCTGACAATCGTGCCATTCATCCTTCTGAGAAGCCCTCTCTCCAGACCGGCAACCAACTCTTGACCAGTCTAGGTTCCTGGCCAAACCATTGACCATACTGGCGCCCTGGCTCCCGTGCCGCACAATGGGCCACCCTCATCCTCCTCGATTTCCAACAATCCAACGAGCAACGATTTTTCCCACATCCTGTCGCACAATTTCTGAATTCGCAGAAACTGATGCCTCCCCCCCCTACCCCCTAAAAACAAAAAAACGGCATATAAAAGCATGACTAACCTAAAAGCCTCACTCGCGCTTTCGACACCATTACAAAAGCATTGCGCACACTTAAAATTCGTCGTTCTTTCGTTTTGTAAATGAAATTTTCTTGCTTGGGCAAACGAGAAGTCAGAATTAACTTGAGTCTAAACCCCACTCCCTGTCCCAGGTACAAAACAATTGTGTATTTGGGCGAAATTTCCCATAACGGCGTATGTACCACGTGCGTTGTACCCCCAATAAATGTTCGATTCGTCCTCTTCTCTTGGGGGCAGCAGCGCATTGATGTCATTCATTAGGTATCAGCAGAACAATAGTGACAGTAATACTGATTGCTTAGGCTGGCTAAACGTACCAATGCGTCCTGTCGGTACTGCGAATTAGCAAAAAAGTCTATCGACATTTTCATTTCTCCGATAGAGGAAAGGACAACATTTTACTGGTCAGTTGATTTGCCAGATCGACATGATCGACGTTAGAACGGCCCTAGGGGTGGAGGGAGCCGTAAACCGAAGTGATAAGAACAGTTAGGAAGGGGAGCCTCTGAGCACAGAATGGACCATTGACGGTAATAATGCCATTTTGTCCTCCCCCCCCCAGTCCACTCGGCATTCAAGTCGGAACCGTGACGTCATTTTACGACGGCGGATACCAGGCAAATAACTGATTCCCAAAGGGGAGATGCGGGGAATCCGAGTGAGGGCCCCCTAGGCTTACAACATCCATTAAAAAGGCGAATTTGTTCGTTGTGGAGGAGGCGGCAGCTGAGGCCTGAAAACGTCAAGCTTTAGGGCCATGGTCGGCCCGGATGGCGCTAACTGACAACTTATGAATTTCTACGGTTCAACTGGTAACTGCCCAGCGTATCACATGACCAAGCAGGTCTGAACCCAGGTCTGTGACCACTGATCGGCATTCCTCAAGCTCCACCAGCCCGGCAGGCGATGCGACCGAGCCTTCTTTCCACGAAACATCAAAGGATTGTCTGCTATCTGCTCAGATTAGGATTCTGGAGGAATACTCAGCCAGGGCGAATCCGCATTTTCTGGGAAACTCAAAAATGAAAAAAAAAAACCAGAACAATACCATATCTCATCGTTCGCGCCCGAGCTTTCGAGAAGCATTTCCGCAATCTCGGCTGGAGATCGTGAAGGTGCGAGCCTGTGATAAGGCCGTTTCCTGATCCCGATCCATACTTTTATCCACACTCTGCTGAACGAAAACTGAATTGCTCCAGTTTCCGCTCCTCGGCCCGGGGTGAGGGAAAAAAAACCGCTAGAAACGAAAACTGACAGCGAATTGCGCCAAAATTACTTATTTAGAGAAATTGAAATACTAAAAAAATACCTCTCTACGGAGATAAAAACCAGTTTCACCGATCTTCACCGTATTTGCATCACAGTTTTTTTTCTTCTTCAGACGTCATGGCGTTAGGTGTGTCCAGTTCAGCTGAATTTGGGCGCTCGCATTCTTGAGCCACACGTTTCGAAAAAACCACCTCAAACTACGTCATTTCTGCGTCCATTTTTCTCAGTTTTTTTTGTTTAGGTTAGCGGAGTGACGAGTTTCCAAGATGATCAACGGCAAATTTACGAGATATGCATAAATGCATTTTAAGTTTGGGGTTTAAATGTAGGTAATTTTATGGAATGTCGGAAACAATTTAAACCATCCCATGCTTTAACAAGTTTCCTCCAATGCACAATTATGAAATTGTTAAACCAACAATTGGGATATTAGTTGAAACAAATTTAAAATCTCTAAAAATTGAACAAATATGGGGATGTGGGCCTGGAAGTGGAGAAGCCAATGAAGGCTGAAATTTTCTAGGGGGAGACAAACAACCTTCACATTTCCTTTTTTTTTCTTTTTGCTCAACTAACAGCATTCAGCATTCAATTAAATCCTGCACTGGGCAGAGACAAACCCTCGACGTTTGATTTAAAAGGTCATGTGGAGGCATCCACGCCTGTCAACAGCAAAAAAAGGGCCAAATTTTCGCTGTTTTAAAAACGAATTATTTTAAAGCAGTGCGAAGACTTATCAGCTCTCTTAAAAGAACCACATTTTCCGTCTTATCTTAATGAGACAAGATCATGCACAGCAATTGTTTAATCAGCAATATGGCTAGACGCCAAATGTCAAGTTAAATCAACAGTTATTTTCACCATTTTCAAGGAAATGCTTTTTTAATTATTTCCTTAGAATCCCACTAAGTCCGTGAATTTGGATTTTATTTAAAAAGTAACACGCAGTTTAAGCTGCCAAAACTTCTGTTTATTCGAGGACTCTCGTGATCTGATCTGTGGGCAAGCCATATTTGCCGATTAGGGGCAGGCCTACACATTGATGTTGGAAAACAAAATCTGGTATTTTTGTGAATGCTTCCAAATTTGTTTAGGCTAAAAATGACGTGAAGTTAACACAATAAATGTTAAGATCAGGTACGGTCATGAGAGTTAAACGAAATTTGCTAATTTTGTGAAAATAAGGCCAGTTTAATTCAGGTTACAGTACCGTGCTTGATCTTAGAACTTATCAAATAAGTAGCCTACTAGTCACTTAGTCATTTATTACTGGTACATGTAAACATTCCGTTTCAGTTTACCTCACATGATCAACTGGAATGTCATTCTCAGAAGATAACGACATTAATAGTGATTGTGTAAGATCTACTATAAACACTATGTGTAGTTGAGCAGATCTCACAAGTGGCATGGGGTCTTCCATATCACAAAAGCTGTTGCAGGTCAGATGTTGATCAACAACACTGCACCAATGAGACCGCTTTTTTTAAAGGAAACTCTCTACAGATTGCACTCTGTAAATGGTCGTTCTCCTTTTCAGCAGATCTTTATGAAATTACTTATACATTATCAGCAATAATTACTCCTTGTCAGCTGTACCCTATCATGCTAAACACACATCACTGGCAAACATTCCATTCCAGTTCACCTTACACTATTATTAATAATGTCATTCTCAGAAGGCAACAGTCACCGTAACAACACTAGTAATGATCGTTTAAGGTCTGCTATAAACACTACATTTAGTTGCGACGATTTCGAACATTGATATGGGGGTATTCCACACATGTACGATAAACGTTGTTGATCGGATGGTGACCAGCAAACGCTGCACTTTTAAGGAAACCAACTCCAGGTTGCACTGCACTCAGTAACTGATCATTACCCTATCCCAGCAAACATCGAACGACCTTACATGACATTGCTAATGACATTTACAGAAATCATTACTCCTTCATTACTTGTCACCTTCACCAAAGCATGTTAAACTCGCATCATTTCTTGCAAACATTCAAGTCCACTTCACCTCACACTATCATCAGTAATGTCATTCCCAGATGGTAATGACATCATTAATGACAGGGTAAGGTCTGCTCATGGTTGCCCTTTTATGGAAAATCCCTCCTTGCTTCTGTCAGCCCCGCGTGAATCTCCCAATTCCCCAAACATTTTCCCAGTCCATCAGCTCCAGTCACATGACTGCCGCCACAAGCCAAAGCCAGGCTGGATGCGAGGTCATCCACATGGACTTAAGCCTCGCAATGGTGACATTGCTGGCCTCCGTCTCTCCCAACTGGGCACCCTAGAGCACTGCTCGGCATACCCAGTGACGTATTATGGGCGCCAGAGCAATCTCCTCAAGCTCATTTTCAAGTTTTCAAAATGCTTCAGAGCAGAGCTTTGCCTTTTTTGTTTCCGCCAAACAGAGACCCAGGCTGCATATATACTCCGGTTTGGGCGCCGATTCAGGGCTAATCCGCGCGAATCGAAGTCCCCGGCGATCGCGGGGCACTCCTTCGGGGGCCCAGGACCCACCCGGGCACAGGAATTCCGGGGAAAATGCGTCGAAAATTCGACAAATTCGAGCACATCCCAGCGTTCGCGGGGGTGATGGAACAGCGCGAAGCAGTTAGGCCTGCGCCCCCAAAGCAGCTTCTGGGCCCGATTCGAGCGGCTTTGGGGCGCAGTTCGCGGCGCGCACCGGGCGGAAATGGCGTGAAAAATGCTGCGATACTCACGGCTGATAAACGTTCATGCAAACACGGCTTTGGCGGCGATTAAATCGGGTTTTTTTTCCAACGTTTCTTCCTCCCTCACGATTTTTCTCATTTGGAACTCAAAATGGCGGCCGGCGCGCATGCGCGGAAACGGTCCTGGCGTTCCAAGTTAGGCCTGGAGGAAAGGATCGAAGCGCGGCTTTGGCGGAGATTCCGGGTCGGGAAAAACGTATCCGATTCACGGAGATTGAGCGCGGGTGGATCCGAGACGCGGAAAACTGGGCGCAAACGGGCGATTTCTCACCGATTTCTCCACCGAACACTCACTGGCGAACCTCGCACTGCGCACGCTCCCGCTCTGCGCGTGAAGACGACCCGTGCTGCCATCT
The DNA here is from genome assembly GCA_034700785.1 of Rossiulus vilnensis. Classification (NCBI taxonomy): domain Eukaryota; kingdom Metazoa; phylum Arthropoda; class Diplopoda; order Julida; family Julidae; genus Rossiulus; species Rossiulus vilnensis. The sequence goes on along the minus strand of JAQIXS010000988.1, from coordinate 30,563 downwards.
AGCGGCGGCCGAGGGCGTCGCGGCATTGGAATACCGAAATTTGATTTCGGTCGAAAGTCGAAGTGGATTAATTGGTAGGAGAAAATTGAACAACGTCTTGGGATTTGAGAGCGATTGAGCGGGGCGAATGATGTCGAGCAGCGAGGAGGACGATTCGATGCTGAGGGCGGCGGTGGATCCGAAATTCGCGAGTTGTTTCGAAAGGAAAGACGGTCAAGGTTGGTTGTTGCGATTCCCAACTGGTACATGTACATGTTGCTTCCCATGTGGGAAATAGTAGGACAGAGGACAGTAGAGATTGTCCAGTGTCCACTGGCGTTTGTTAAATGACAGCCTGAAGCCCGATATTCGGGCATGCATGTGGGGCAGTAGTACATGGGTTTCCCTGCGATTAGGTTTGTCGTTCACGTGTGCAAGCTCTGATGACAGTTCCCGCCTTTGGACAGGGCAGTAATTGCAGGGGGAACTGTGTAGACAGCGGCTGGAGCGCACGCATATAGGGATTTTAGGGTACATTGAAATCAGGTTTATTATTTACCTGTGCAAGCTCTGAAGACAGTTTATTGCCAGCACATTCCTGTCTTAGGACAGGACTGTGTTTGCAGGGATTCAGGTGTGAACTGCAGATTGCAGCTAGAGTCGGTTCATACGTGTATTTTTATTGATTAAACCGTAGGACAGAATTGTAATGGCCAGAGCAATCTAAAGGACAGTAAAGATTTGGCTAGGAACCACACGACAGCAAGGAACGAGAGCACTACTGATTCAGACTACCTCGACCAAGGAATGACCCCAGAATTCAAGAATTTTATTGCCAAAAAGCTGAGCAAAATCCTAGATAGGTTTGTTCGATACCGAGTGTTTTAGCGCCCATCATGAGAGCATATTTGTAAGGCCAAAGCAATTCATGAATTTTGAAAGTCTACATTTTAATTCGTAGTCGAATCAAAGTGCGTGACGTTCACCAGTCCAGTCCTGTAACAGAGTCTCCACCGGAAGACAGCAATGGTGAGCAAGTTGTCTCGTTATCAAAATTACCCATTAAAATTGACTGATCCTCTTGTAACACATTTGGTTGAAATCCCAGGTATTCGTTTGTTTGCATCATCCAAGCATATTGTCAACTGCGATGAGAACGAAGGCGAAAGTCCGTGCCAAAAGAGGAGGAAGCCGGATTTGTTAAAAAAATCTAAAAAACGCAAAAAGCGAACAGAAGACGGGCAAGTCCAACCAAAACCATGAATTTGAGCTTTGACACTAGGACACCTGTTTTATGTAAAGACATCGTTGCTTTATCGACAGCAGTTCTTCAAGCAGCAGTGAAGACGAAATGGCGAAGCTGGCCTCAGTGGCGGTATCGAGCGATTGGGTGATGACCAAAAAGGGAGTTTACGACTGCGCAAAGTCGGCCGTGGACGCGGAGGAGGCTGACCAAAGTGCGTTGGTGCCCAACAGGTGCGGAGAAGAGGGAGGCGATACCGAAAAACGAAGCAGCCATCACAGGAACGTCTGTCGGAAGAAAAAGCACAAAGACACCGAGGAAAAAGAGCAGCTGAACAAGAAACGGAGAAAGATTCGAAGATGGGGAAACAGAAGCCGGAAGCGGAGGATCAAAAAAGAAAAAGAAATCCAAAAAAATCAGCTGAACTGCACTGACGTGAAAAACTGAATAAAATTTTTTCACCTTAACTGGGTTCACGAATGAAACTTTCTGCTCATCCACCGTAGTTAACGGAATGCTGCAACCAGGCATCAGGTAAAAACTGGTGCTGTAGTGGTCCATAACCATGGCATGTCCGATTGACCCGTACAACCAGTGGTTACGAGGTTCTTTTCTGCAAACCCACCCCAAATGTATTTTAAAAAAACTTTTTTTCAGCAAGTAGTTAGTGCATTTCGAAAACAATTTTTAGCTATTTTTCAGGCTATTCTCCTACGAAATTCGACAGGAATTTTATTAAGTTTAGGCTCATCCGAAAGCGCTTTAAATAGTTCGCAAAACGAGTTATTCGGCTTTCTAAATTAGAAATATTCTTGCTGAACGAAATCTTTGCGCGCTCGAAAGAAACTGAAACTACAACCGGTCCACGTTAAGACAGGTAAATTTTTATTTCACTCACCAGTTAACGTGTTACCGAATGAAAGAACGTGTAAGGGGATTTTTTTTTCCGTTGTCATTACAAACTGTACGTTCGATGCCACCGACATTTCAGTTCTGCACTTTCTCGAACAGGTGTTAAAGAGGCAGGGAAGGAGGAAGGGTCTCAATTTAGCTCAAATTGGGCTTCCCTACTTCGAAGCAACTGACTTGTCACCGCAGGCCTAATAGGAGCTTGGCCTGCCCGAGGTCGTTCGAAGCAAGTTTCACATTTCCACGACATTTCTTCAATTTCAACGAATGCGAAGCAACACAAAACCTCCAGAGCTCCTCGCACATCAAGTTGAACCGAACAGATTTCAGAATTACTTTTATGAGTTCCAAGTTTTTTTTCTGCTGGAAACTTAAATTGAGGAACCGGCCGGCAATGCCATTTCAGAAATTCAAGAAGACGAGAACCACAGATTGGATTTTTCGTCAGGCAACGTACGTTTACACAAGTCTGGTTTATTAATCTTTTTGCTAGCAGTGGGATTTCTTTTCCATACGATTGTCAACTAAATGATCAGCGGCAAATCCGAAAACTACGGTTGGTACATTCTGAAACTAGTCTTCGTAAAAGTCCACGAACTCGTTAGCTCTGCTTCGGATCTCCCGAGGTTTATCGCCGCTTGCGCAAAGGCCGAACTCGAAAACCACGAGGAAATCTGCAACGAGCCCCGCATTTGCACCGACCGAGCTAAACCGCAAGCGCGGTTCCACAACTATCTACAGGCCGGGATGCGAGCGGCTGCAAGGAAAGAAAAACAACTGAAGGTGATGCATTCGAAATACAGACGATAAAAAATAAATTTCCAGCAACTGACAACGCGCTTCGACTGCCGCGACTCGGTAGGCAAATCAGTCTCCCCTCTCCGAATCTGCGAAAGGGAGAAGCTGCAAAAGTGGCGTTAAATTAAGGTTATATCTTGGCTTTTCCACCCTCGCATTGTTTTTCTGGTCGAATATATACACGTATATATGCATTTATGTATACAACTACGATTTCACTCAAAAAAATAGAGAGGAATAGTTTTTAATTTCAGTCCGCAGACCGGGAGACCGATTTCCGTTGTCTACCGCAAGGGGCGAATGGCAGTTTCTCTCATGAAATATCACCCGTGTGGATACGTCAAATTGAAAACAACATGGAAGGGACGTAAAAGATAAAAGATTGCAATTGGGTGAAAGACACTGCCATCGTCTCGTCAAGTGGAAAAACGTTTCGAACGATACCTGCAATGAAATCTACCATCTTAAGGGTTTTTTTTTAAAAACTAATTTCGGAAAAAGGTCAGCGGAATTTTGCTTTGGATCACGAAGAACAAAATGCCAAATTGTCAAACTTATCTTTTCCAAGTGACGAGTCCGGCTCAACATTGCGGAATTAAATCATAGAAAGCGTGAAAGAAAGAAAATTCAAGGAAAAATACAATGTATATGTATAGGTATGTACACACGCGCGCGCACCGAGCCGAGTCTTCCTCGTCCACTTTCCTCCGAGCGATTCTTCCGGAACGAGAACTGGGAATCGTTAACAAGAAAGGATGCGCAACGCGGCTGCGTCTGCAGAATGCGACGAACAGCAACAATCACGAAATGATCGAGTTTCGTTAGCTCGCGCATTTTGGTGTAACGAGAAATTTTAGTTCGACCGTGAATAGAACTCAAGATGTCTGGCAGTTCTTGTAAAAGATCCGGAAGATGGTCGTGATGACTGAAATTGTATCGTTACACCAGAACAGCTAAAAGATGAACCTTGCAAGCGAAACCGAGCAAATTCCAAGTCTGCCGAAGCATCGCTTCTTTCGTCCCCAGGACTCGTCGAGAGCCCAAAACCTGAATTCCGAACAAGCTATTTGCCCTTCTTCGTAGGTGAAGTCCGATCGTGATTCGGTTTGTGTCGAAGTCTCACTGCGCAAGCCGTTGTCTGTTGGTGGAATGGATGCCACGCCTTTAGAACACTGAAAGTTAATGAGGAGGTGGAGGAGAAGGAGGGGGAGGAATGGTGGACAAGGGTATGCGTGAGTGCTTCTGGGGGATACTTAGGGAAGGAAGCTAGGAAGGGAAAGGCAAGGAAAGGAGAGGATAAGGTGGCCAAAGTCAGTTTGTGGCAGACGCCGGGCTGAGCGCGGTCTTTGCGATCCTGCAGTCGGCGTTCGGGATCTGCTGGTAGCGCAGCTTTTCGAAGCACGAGGCGCACACCCGCACCGGGTGGTACAGCTGTTCGTTGGGGATGGGAATCATATGATTGGAACACTCGGCACAGAAAATCCTCCCACAGCTCCTAACGGATGGAAACAAATAGCTAGCTGGTGAGAATCGACCGCGCATCATCGCAAATCCCTTCTTCTAGCCGATAGATCCGCTGCACCTTACCCAAACTAACCTAACCGCATCAATCGACACAGACAACAGTGCTTAATATCCACGGGCGATCGTTCGGGGAAAATCATTCGGAATTCAAGCCGCAGCTGCTGATCGGGAGAGCGCAAGCGCAGCAACGTCAACAGAATGGCAGCCGGGGAAAGGTTTACCGCCAAAGAATTTGTGCGAGAATTCCGCAAGCACATCCTGGACTTTGCGCGCGACTCGAGCCGCCATAATCTTGACGCCACCGCTTATGCGTCCCGTCGGGTAATCGGGCAAATCATTACCTGCAGTGATGCTTTCTCCGCACGATGCAGAACTCGTTATCACAACCTGTACACCTGTTGACTGCATGATCGGGCACCCAGAGGGTCGGCCTCGTGTCCTGCTCGTCCACCTGCTCCCAGCTGATGTCACTAGCCGCCGCACTGTCCTGGCCCAGTGAGTGCTGCTCCAAGTTCCCCAACGCGTCCGGTATCGAACCCTGCCGGGTGGCAAAAAAGGGTTAGTAAGTCTTTGAGATCAGAGGTGTTGGAGAGGGAGTGGGTCTGACATCCTTAAAAAAACACCAGAGGAAAGGAGAACGGCGATCATCAAACACGCTAGTAAAACTCACCACTTCATCAGAATGTTCCACCGTCCTTCTGTGGACATTGCATCTCTGGCATACCTGATTGTAGAGCAGCAGCTGGGTCATTAGCACTTTGTGTTCTAGCCTGTTTACGTGTTCCTAGAGAGAAAAGTAAGAGATTCTACGTCTGCTCATTTCTTTCAGGAATTCAATTCCATTCATTCAAATCAACACCCTACTGTTATCAATCAATGTTATTGGGCGCTTAACACCGCATATTGATAGTCACCACCATCATCGCCAAACTGAATTTCGGCGAACATTTTCGTCGCACCCCACCCCATTTACCTGATGACTGGCCATGATCTCGTGCAACCTCTGCTGCGCCTTCACGTTCATCAGTGGCAGGCCATCCAAGTCCAGCTTGCGGCCGATGGCGGACACGCCCCGCTGTGTGGTCACGTCCGACGACCGGTCGTCGCTGGGCGTGGCGGGGAAGCCGGAACTGGGGGTCCGGGAGTGCGGCGGCGTGGAGACGGCCGAGCAAGAGCGTCCGTAGGAATTCAACTGTTTGAGCGATTCGATGCCGACCTCCACGGTCCGGCGGTGGCCGTTGGTGGCTCCGCTGCCGCTCGCGCACAAGCACTTGGGCAGGCCGTGCCCGTTGGCCGGCTCGAGTCCGTTGCAGGACACAGACGGCTGCACGTGGCCGTTGGTCAGCTGCAGGTGGTAGAGCAGGTAGGTCTGAGCCAGCCTCTGGTTGTGAGTCGGCACGGACACGTCTAGCGTGGCCACGCGCGAGTCACTAATGTCCGACGTGCTGGTGCTCGCGTGAAGTCCGCTGTCCGAAGCGTCGTTGCAGCAGTCGGCGAGCGGCTGCGGGGAGCAGCAGTCCGGGTCGCCGGACTCCGAACACTGGGGCTTCTCGCAGCCGTACAGCTGGCGTTGGCCCAGACCTTTGGTGTCGGGGAGCAGGTCCCCCACGAGGGTGTCCGTGGAGCTCTCTATGGCCGTGGGCGGGTGCGGGTTCACGGATGCCCCGAGCTCAGAATCGTCTTCGTTGTCCGAGTCCGAAGCCTTGCGAGCTTTCTCGGCACAGTCGCCTGACATCCTGCGCTCAGTGAGGGTTTCGTCCACGGAGTCCTCATCGTCGTCCTCCGCGAAGCCATTGGAGTACGCGATGGAATCCCTGAGCTTGTCGCAGTTTCCGGATTCCCCGTTCGAAGCTTCGGCATTTGCGATCTCGTCGTCTTCCTCCGACTCGTACCCCAGCTTGGAGCCGGTCGCATCCAAGCCGGAACCTTCTGTCCGCAGTCCGTCCACACTCGGATCGCTCGACCGCCTCTGACGCCCGTGAGCGTGGTCGACGGCCGACACCAGGTCCGCGTACGACCGCGTCTTGGAGAGCGAGCTCGACCCTGTGCCGTTCACCGCGATGCAGGCGACCTCGCTGGCGATCTGCTCCACGCCGTCGGCTTCCTCGCTGTCCTGCGGCGTGGACGAGTTCGTGTCCATGCACACCGTCAGGTCCTCAGTCGACTCGTTGTTCGGTCTGTACACCTCCGACCAGAGGATCAGGTTCTGCACCTGGTATAACGGCCGCAAAACCTGCGAACGTGACAAGAAGTACCTAAGTAAATTTCCCCGACTTTATTGAAACAAATTGGTAGCAAAAACATCAAAGGGAATACACATGTTTATTAATAACAAACTATCACATTAGCTCGTGTATAAGGCGCACCTTTTGTCCCCAAAATTTTAACATCTTAAACAATTGTGCGGCTTGACCCCGTCACAGTTTAGAATAGCACATCAAAAGAGTAAGTCCCCCTCACCTGCTCAGTTTCCTTGTAGAGGTAATTGCGGTACATCCGATCGGAATTCTGAAGGAACGCCCAAACGGAGTAGGTGCGCTGTTGAACCTGTTGCTGCTGCCTCTCCCGGCTGGTGTTGCACAAGAACGTTCCGAACAAACAGGAGTACACGTGCTGGGACAACCTCACCTACGAGACGGATCAAAGGTTACCGTCACTCTCAAAACCTCTTCTCAGAATTCACCACTTCGATACGTAAATGCCATGCGACGATTACCAAGAAAACGTCGTTGAATTCGAAGCACGTGGAGAACTGGCGGTAGAGCTGATAGACGCAATCCAGCCACTGCAAGAAGACCGGACACCGCTCGTTCGCATCGTCGGCCTGTATCCCGTGACCGCACCTGTCGCCAAACTTGTGACCAAAATCCAACCACTCTCTTTGCACCAAAAGCTGGAAGCCCTGCGGAGGCAATAGAATACCAGTTCATTAGGTCACCCAACTCAAGTACAGTGGTGGAAACTACCATCCGAGGAACGGCTATTCAATTTTCGTCTTAACCGAGTTTGAAGCAAACTCGGATAACCGAGCTTCTACAGTAGTTCAATAACTGTTTCTTAGCGCGCTTACACTGAAGGTCCTGTAATAGGGATCCAACATCAACTCTGCCAGGGCCACGATCTGCGGCGTGCGGTCCCAGCCGTCCGAACAATGGACCACGACCGGCCGAGCCTCCCTGTCGACGGCGTTCACCACGACCAGCGCCGACTTTAGCAGGCCTGATATGTGTTGCAGCCACTTTGAGCCTTCCAAGAGGGAAAACCAGCTGAAAGTAAATCAAGATTCGTTTTTGAATCCGACCTGCGGGCCTTTCCGGTCGACAACCACGACATGCCCTTACTTTTGCTGCTCCGTGTGCACCGCCAACAGCGAGCGCACGCTATGGAAGCTACGACGGATGGAGTGGATGTTTGCCAAGCTCATGAACTGGATTTCGCAGTTCGGATAGTATTCCGCGCACTCGCAGCCCCCTCCCTTCGCCCTGTTGGCGACGGCAGCAGCGTATGACCTGGCATCGACTATCAGCAACTTTCGTAGGAAATTATTCGTTTCGTCAGCAGCAGCACTGGCATCTGTTTGGGTTAGAAAATCAGAAATACTGCAGTGTTCCCCCAGGAATAAAAGTATGAACTTCCCAGTTTTTTCAAATTAATTTCCCTGACCGCTGACCAATAACTCGAATATATGACATGCAAATGCAAGGAGAGCTACGTGATTTAAAGACGATTTCCTTATTTCTGTACTCGAAGGACTGGCCGAGTGTGTCATGTCGGGACTTTGGTGATTGCTAACTAGAAATCGCATCTACTGGTTTTGGCATATTTCCAATAATTTCTCCATGCAATTACTTTTTCAAAGCCATTAAAAACATAGATTTTCAGCACATTTTATAACAACGTTAGTTGCACTTTTGATTCCTAGATGACACCAAAGGGAAGAAAATTGGTAATTAAAAAATGGTGAAAATCTGTAAATTATTCCTTATTATTACTTCCCATAACTGCCATGATCCGAATTGTATTTCATACCTGTGGAAGGTACAGAGGAAGAGAAATTTCCGGCATCGCCATTCTCGTGGACAAGATTATTGCCGTTCATGGCGCACGCTAAAAGAATTGCCTTGATCAGGTTTTCATCAGTGGAGTTCCTCCAGCCCAACCATCCGACTTCGGGCTGGCTGCAGCGCGCAATGACGCTACCGTTTCCCTGATGCCTGGTTGGAAATGAAAGCATGCCATCAGAATCACGCGTAGTCAAGTCAAGAAATGCCAAATAAGAGCTTATGCAATGCCTCACCTCCAGACCACGGCAGGAATCCTTTGGGAGGACCGAAAGGAAGCCACAGTGACCAAATCTTCATCCTTCACGGATCTAGGAACCAGAATTTGTTGTGGGTACGAAGAGCACAGGCTACATTAACAAAAATTAATTAATCACTAAATGTGATGCTCCAGCAGTAAACCTTAATCAGCATTAGTTTTCACGAGTCAGTAAACCAAATTGCAAAATCCGATGATTAACAGCCCTCAAGAGCTCGGCTTAAAAGAATGTTACCTGTACTCTCTATTCCTCTCTGTGATCCTCCATGCGGTCTGTAAATCAAATCCCATCCGCTGCACTTCGTCCGTGAAGCTCGAACAGTGCGGTTCTGCAAAAAAAAAAAAAATCTAAACATGGTTTTTCTTGATTTCAGTATAGAAAGCTAACTGACACAATCAACCTTGCAGAAAGATATCAGTGCAGATATTATATTTTACTTAAAGTTTAGTAAATGAAAGCACATGGTAAAAATAGGAATGCATCTGTCATACAGTAAAAACTTATTACGGCCAAATTGGCAATTTGTGGTGGAAGATTACAAACATTTTGTTGCCTGCAAGGCGCAAAGAAGCCATAAGGACTTAAAACGCCTGACCAAATGGTTTCCGTACTGAACGATTTTCCGCATCGGACATGCACGGGTAATCACTGCTAGTCTCGAGAAAAGAGCACAGAATCGAGCTGAACTTAAAATCAATATTAACCGAAGGCCCAATCACTTTCCATCGGATAGCTCCAACATTTGGCAGAATTCCAATCAATTAGCCACTTTCCTCAGCGGGTCAAAAATGTGCCATTTGGAAGAACTAAACTGACCCTTTCCTTGATAACTCGCGAACAAGAGGACTCAGTAATTTGGCATTTTATCATTCACGTCACATTATGAAGCAATATCTCATTCTTCTTTTATCGTGGCAATTTCAAATATGTGCTACAGACCAGTGCATGAGGACAGAGGAAGTCTTCCACCTGCACTCCAATGATGGATTCCAAGACATGAATACGAAACTAACCGTGCAGAGCTAAAGGATTTGGAGGAGCTCGAATTGAAAAGCAGTGTCCAAACAAAATTGCCATGACAAAACTGACAAACAGCCGCGCCGTAAAAAGCGCATAATGATTTGTGCGGAACGACGCAGCGCGTAATATAATTAGCAGCAAGTAGTATCTCTTCCGCCTCCAGCAATTTCTCCGAGAGTAGTTTGATGAGGAAAAAAATGGACAGCGTAATTAGTTAATTAGACCTAGACTAAAATAAATATCAAAAAAGACGGAGGCGGCAATCTGGCGCCGCTCATTAAGCAACATCCTCCAGGATGCTTTGCCAGCCAAGAACGGTCCTTGCGGCTGCGGCCGAACGAATTTTCATCACATTCAAATGATTTACGATCTGTAAGACTACGACTGGCAAGCCAATGCAAAGGCTGACCCCGACATAGAAACATAGATTACATACAATCCGACGGCAACAATTTTCAATAAATATTACCAAATTTTCCAGTGATAAGAAACAGGTAGTGGTCAAAATTAAATAGCTTTGAAATTTTCTGAAGTGATGATAAATTATCGTTTAGTAATCACTGCAAATTAACCACGATTGTCTAATATTCGCTGGGCATGACATCAAGGACTTTTCAAGACTACAGACTCAAGCAAGAGCATTTAAAACTATCTGCAATTTGGATTAACAGATTCCCACAATCGAGGAGAACAAAGCATTGTTTACAGAGCACGAACTTCCTGCTTATTCACCTTTCTGCCACCTTCCCAATCAACGAGCCTCTTTGCGCATTTTTCGTTTCTGGAAGCTATGGCATTGCATAAATGTCACTTCCTCCCATCTGTCCTTGATGCAATCGGATGAAAAGCACTTTTTGTAATTTCAAACAAGCAGAAGGGGAAAATGTGACGGGCTTAACAGAAGGAAGCACTTTTCCACAACAGGTAACACAATAATTATAAGCCAGAATGAGAAGTAGCGGTCGCCCCCGGCATTCTTGCTCATCCAAACCTCCATCAGGCGATAATTGGCATGCTGGACATAAAACGGGTTTACGCAACGAGATTCTACGTTATAAAAATGGACTAAGCCATAGCACTTTTTTACTCTTTCTTGTTTACAAACAACTTCTAGAAGCATGATCGGAATTGCAGTCTTAACTCAGTTATAACGAAACCTCGGTTATTTGGTTTTTTTTGCGTATTTTAATGGAATCTTTCAATGAGCATGATTCTCGGATATATTGTTTAAATTTGCTCGTATAATATGCAAGTTCCCTAAATCTCAGCTTCTCGATTTCCTCATCGTGTTATCCAAATTACGAATTTCCAATCAGGTGGCTTCATAAACAACTAACAATTGGCAAATTGTTAACAATTGGCTAAACATGCGGTAAATATTAGAACAAACATTTAATGTTTTAAATTGCTGAGGGAGAAGTACAGCAAAGGGTCAAATGTAAAGCCAATTCAGGTATCCATCGTTACAAAAGTAACGATTATTACGAGCAAATTGTTTTGGTCCCTGGACGCTAGATATAACCGCGTTTAACTGTATTAGATAATTGACATCAGGGGGAGTTCCGTAATTAAAAGTAACAACAAAAATCCTCATTTCATCAGTTTAAATATACCTAGCCGACACCTTTCCAACGACGGCCTATCAGAGCACCACGTCCACGCTTAACGTTATTGACACATGTGCAAGTTCCGTGCCTTTCCCGGTAAAAAAACATTTCTCAGCCTCACCTAAAGCGAAGATCGGGCGCAGCTCCTCTCTCGAATCCTCGCTAAGCCAAGCGTACTGGGCAAAGGCATACAGCTCCTCCAACTTCCTCGGTGGAGCAATGGCCAACGAAAGCCGCTTTAACCAATCCAGACAGTACTCGTTGTTGGCGAAGGTGCACCTGAAAGACACGGAACAAGGGATGAGCCGCGTGATTTTGGACGCGAGAGGAAAAACGCAGAAGAAAATCTCAAATCGCACACCTGATTGTCCTGGCATCTTTGCAGTGAATGTAGAGGAAAAATATCTCCCGGCACTCGATCTGCTCGATCAGACCCAAGGCGATGCTGAAGTAAGTCAACTTGATCTGGAGGAAGAGGCGGTAGTTCGACAAGGTGATGACACCGTCGGTGATCCTGCCCACGCACTCCACATACTCGCCGGCCAGCAGAGGAAAGGAGACTGCGAGAATGGGGTCCTCGGGCCTGTAGGTCTTCTTCGGAAAAAGCTCGCTCGCCCTGATGTGCTCTATGCTGTTCTGACTGCTCTGGTCCGGATCAGACTCATAATCCATCTGAAAGATAGTAAAATCAGGTTGAGAATTTGACTTGGAGCTCAAACTTCAAAAAAAAAACTACGAAGCAATATAACCATCACAATCAAAGGCCAGAAACCTTGCTAATTCCCACCCTGAAGACAAAGGTATCTTTCCTTACCTTTGTTTAGAATTTACTTGTAAGCAAATTACACTTTTTGACATTCACTAATCTTATGCCCAACATGTAGGAGGTAATCAGCAAATTAATTAATATACCATGCACTGTACTCACAGAAGGTCATTTGTAGGAAAGTCCAGTTTAATTGGAAATCATTAGTTTTAGGTACCTGTAATACTGAAGTGATTCCCTGCAATGAGCTTGCATCGCTATAACATATTGAATGTAGATGTTCATAATAACTATATTCATAATACATGTGTTCAAAAATGAGGACCATGACAATCGCACCCTCACGCTCATGAGGAAATGAAGGAAATGAAAACTTTTCTTGGGGTCATGGGACCAAGTCCATCATCAAAAAATAAGTGGAGCATGCCACTATGAAGCACGTTACAAACGACCGGAATACCATGCACGTCGTCAATTACAATGGAGAGCTGAACAGAAGAGGGGCTTTAGAAAAATGAAAATGCAGATTTTGGATGCGCAAAACATTTTTGAAGAGGAAACAATACTGAGAATTTTATCATAATATGATGAGCCCAAGTATCAAGGTTTTTTTTTGTGGAAATTACCGATAGCACAGAAAAAAAAAATAGATGAAACAAAGTTTCGTGCATGGTCTCACAAACTACATGTGTACTTGGGGACACATTTCCGATCAAAACAGTAGCAAATAACAACAACAAGGCAAAATGAGCACTGGCAGCAATCGACCTCCTTGCAGAGAGGAACAGCAAAGTCCGTTTAATTGCCAGGGGAGGGATTCCTGCCGTTACTTTGCCAAAAAAAAGTACTGTACCAGGCGGATCGCTTGTATTGGGCTACCTTTCACTAGAACATGTACATTATAACGTTCCTAATGAACGATAAATGACAATTTGGCCTTTGCACTTCAGCACCAGGGATTGACAGTAATATTGATTGTCATAGCGCTTTCCAATTCAACTGCGTACACATCTGTAAGCAAAGGTAAATTATGTGGTAGGGGGTGTAATCCATTTACCCAAGTTTTTTTGATGAGTTACCACCATTTCGACGGTCGCCATCATCATTACCAAACTGCATTTCCGGAATTTGTTAGTTTAAGGTAATCCTTTGGAAATGAATTCCAACGTCTGATGACATTGCAAGAAATAAGACATGGTGTGGATTTGAACGGATTGCTCGGATTTCCACAAGTGGAATTAAATGCAATGTTGTACCACCTCGGTATTACCATCAGTATTGCCCTCACCTGCCATGGGCAACGCACGTGTCAGTCAACTTGAGCTCTACAGCCAGTGGAGCACACGCGTTCTCATTGGCTGAATTTGGAGCCAAACTCAGAAAGGCGTTACATTACGGCATTGCTCAAGCCCTTATCACGTTTCCAGACTTAAAATACTGCCAGTATCAAACACCGATTACTGAATTCGGAGGGTCAGCCTAACTTACGTCTTCCAGAGTGCCTGAAGCGGGCGCCGGAGGATGCAGCCATTCTATGACCTTCCTGATCGGAGTGTCCCAAAGCAGGACCGTTTCGTACCTGGAACGCACCATGCGGGGGCGTCTTTTAGGCCAGGCGGCTTCGCCCGCCCCCGCACCTCTGGCAACGAGCGTGTGCACCATGATTTTGGTGCCAAAATTCACGATCGACCCATTCTTTCAGGGCCTGCTTTGACAGGGTTTTAATCCAGAGTGAAATAGAACCTCAATCCCAATTCGAATCCAAGATGGCGGCCGTCAACACAGACAGAAGGGTTAAGAAGGCTGAGCAAATTAACAAACGTATTCTTATCGCGGCCCAGAAATACGCGTGAAAACAACAAGACAATTTAATGTCGACTTCGACGTACCGTATTTACTCGGCCAGAGCGAATCAGACGACGGCAGCCGGAGTCAGCCACACACCCCCTTGGCAGCGTATCTGGCCGGGGGGTCGGAAATAGAAGCTGGCACCAGAGTGCACTCAAAGCAGGGTTCAAGGTTATTCAAAAGAGCGATTGCTGGCCGCCAGGATTAAAGAGGAAATGTGGCTAATTGTGGGACTAATCCATTGAGTCCTTACAACACAGACGATAATAAAACGATAAAATAAGAAGAGGCGAGGGCAGGGATGTGCAACTGGTTAAACCCTAGTCTGAACGGGCATCTTCTTAGACTCTAGGTAAGCCGATTGGCACCTCAGAATTTGGAGACCCTGAAAATGGACCCAAATCAGACCTTACACGATCATTATTGCGTGACATTACCAACAGTCCTACAACATCATGTTAAATTTGTTATGTTTCAAATTCAAGAAAAAACCAACTTCAATTTATACATGTACAGTGTATTTGCTGTATGGTTTTCACTTTGACATTGATCTGTTTAAATATTTAGGGTTCTTTTCATCAATTTTATTTAATGATGATTTTAATTTGTTGCTTCAAATGTAAGTAAACATACATTACATCATCATTTAATTCAAAGTTTTTTTTTTGGTTAAATTTACATAATTAGCAGTATACACAACTGTTGAACGCAGGTGTATAGTTTTCACTTTGAACCACTGTATATTGGGGAGTATTTCTTCTCATAACGTTCTTATCATACATGTAAAATCAGAGTGTGGAATAACAGTTCTATTGTTCTATCAAGTTAAAACAATTGCATGTGCTTCAAAACCATGTGCTGTCAACCAAGTAACTTAAGAAACGAAAACAACCCTGCGAAATTCGCATCTTTACTGGCAATCATTAACAGACACGATCATCTAACGTCATTACCTTCTAAGAATGGCATTACCAACATCCGTTACTCCTTTATTACTTGTCAGCCTTACTCGATAACATTCACATCATTCATTACTTGCAAACATTCCATTTCAGTCAACCTTAAACTATCATTTTGTAGACTAGGGTTATTCTCATAAGATAATGGCATTAGTAATGATTGATGGTAAAGTAATGACGTCCTCCAATGCCATTACCAACTATCATTACTCCTTACACGATAGATAAAAATTCCCATCATTACTTGCAAACACTGCATTTCCTGCTATTACATATCAGTTGATCAATCAGAAGATCAATAATAATGTCTTTAACAGAATGGAAAATCAATTATGTTGCCAATTCCTTATTAATGTAAGTATTCATCGACGCTTAGCATAGTTTCCACATGCTCCGTATCATGCGTGAAGCAAAGGTGTCATGGACCATAAAATAGGCGTGTCCACTTCACTGGCTCCTATTTAAATTTGGCCTCTAAATTCAGCCAATCAACTCGCATGAGCCCCTCTGGCACTAGAGCTTGTTTACTGTGGGAACAGTCTTAATCCATCACTGTTGCACACGATAAGCGAGTCACTAAGTATAATTTAAATTTAAATTAAAATGTATGCCATAATATACCCGAATCTTCGAGCGCTTCAGGATAATTTTCGTTAATATTCTCACCAGGATAAGAATGAGAACAATATTGTCGCCATAATTTAATCAACATTTCCCCATACTTTTAAGAGGGGGAGGGGGAAAAAACAAACATGAAAAGTAATTTATTCCAAGGTTATTGTCGTTTCATATTGATTTTTCTTATGTTTATGGAGCTCATAGTCCTATATATACGACAGCAACAAATGAAAATTATCTTTAATGTCTCCTCCTCACAAACTTAAATTGAAGATGTTATCTTCAACACTCGCGATGGAGTCTGAAATGTCGAAATTTTATAATAAAAAATAAAATTAAAACACCAAGCGACAGAATAAACGAGTCTCCTCAACACAAAAAGCAGTAATCCAAAACTACAGTAATTAAGTGACAAATGCTTTTTTTAAACTTGGAAACCTAGTTAATTAAAACTGTCAACTACAGTAAATCGTTAATTAGTAATTAAGAGTCAATAAAAAGTACACGAAAAACCGAGCGAATTAAAAGCGATGAATGAGTGAGATCTCTGAATGCAAGACCCTCGTGTTTTTTTCTCCACACAAAATAAGAGAAACCATCGAAATACAAGTACTATTTTTATCCCAATGTACACTCTAAAATTCAGATTTTCCCACGGTCGAAGAGACATTGAAGGCCCGGAAGGTTGTCTTCAGCGAATGGGTTGATGATGGGCGATTAAGCAAGAGGAAGTGTCCTCTCAACCCACTTACTACAAACCAAGCTCGGTTTCAATCAATGTTTAATTTAACGTTTTACATAAACACTCCAAAACAACGTTTTCCTGAATGAAGACCAATGCAAAAGTAATGAATGGCTGAACGAATGCGTGGGATGCCTAACAAGGCTCCACTATTGATGAGCAATGTTTTCATTAAATCTCACAATCCTTATACCGATCAAGGATTTAAAGCAATATTTGAACTATTCTTCCTAACTTCCTAACTTCCTAAAATCATTAAAACATTATTTTGTTTAGCAAGTAAATATTTAATTTAAAATCTGAAAAGCTCGTTTTGTAAATTGGATATCTACTTGCTGAACAAAATACATTTTTAATACACGTACATTTTCCCGCAATTTCCATGGACTAGAACTCACGAAGTTCTGGAGGGAGTGGAGAATTCAGCTCCAAACAGATTCACAAAAACCTAGGGTGCGTGCGAGCTCAACAAGTAGGTTGATTTCGGCTTCTGTTAATTGATTAAACCAGCCATCAATGACCCGGTTGACATTGAGCTTTCGGTTCGACTGTCGACAATGACAATGGACAAACGTTGCGACTAGATTAAATCCATTCCCATCAATCGGATAAACCATCAGCTGATCCACGGCAACGTGCAACAATAATCAATCAACAGTCAGTAGTCGCTGCTGGCTGATCAAGCCCTTAAGGTTAACGATAAGTGTCGAGGTGTTGCCAGAAGTCTAAACAACGACAGCAATCAGTTGTTATCGTCATAACCAATTCCCTAGAAAAATTCCTCAAACCAACGAACCCATTAGCAGCATTTTAAAGACTTACAAAACGTCCTAAAAATGAAGAGGGTGAATAACGTCAATTGTTTTCACGGTTGTCCTCAATGTAATGCCTCCCCGTCTGTTTTTAGCATTTTATTTGAAACAATGCTCAGACTCAAACAGAAGGATAAAGGGGTTAATTAGATATGCAGTACAGGGGGTGGTCTGGCACATCGCTGCGGAAATCGGCGCATCCTTGTTGACCCAGGAAAACCAGGCGCCATCGCAGATAATTTTTCGATACCAAACTCACGGTAAACATGTTTTAAAAACATGCCAAACAATAAAAAAAGCACGAAAAACGCACAAAAGAAGTGCGCTCTATGCATACGTTACGCTATTTATATTTGCCTGACAACAAGGGAGGGGGAAAAAATTGCCAGCTGTGGAAAAATCTGCATGGATATCACTAAAATGCTGATGGAACCCGAACCAACACCAAACAAAACATTCAATGTGCTACACCACAAGGGGTCATAATAAAACATCATGAGAATCCCAGGACGTCCTTTATGGATGGCCCCCAACCTCATACTAAGACCGAACAATGTTCAATTAAACATTTAGAGGTCCGGTTGATACCAAGACTGAGCCGGTTTCCACGTGCAGAAGAATTTTGAAAATAATCCGGTTACCATGCCAGAGGTCAAGAGGTCGAAATAACTGCAACATTTCATTAAATCTACTGGAACTGAAACAGCGAAGATATGCCATGTGGTACAAGTATAATTATCAACAACAAAAAACCTGAGAAATGCGATGCTTGTTAAGGTACTGGAATGAATATCATGAGAATTGAAAAAAAAAATTAAGAAAAACTCATGCTATTGAAGTACGTACATTCTGTGGATAAACGCGATTCTGTAATATTTTTTAAAGAAATTCTGCATTATTATCGAAAAATGACAAGCTAACATAGTTCATCAAATATTTCTATCGTTATTTATAGATAATTGTAAAGTGATCAAGCATTAATACTTTTAGAGAAAATGTTTTTTTACAGAAAAATTACAGTAACTAATAACATTTGTTAAAAATAAATAGAAAAAAACTCACTTTTCACCGACACAATTTTTCTTAAAAATCGTACTAGGCCTGTAATGTTTTCAAATTTTCTCCTAACCACCACTGCAACTTCAAACCGATTTAACTTTCTAATGACCAATATTATTTTTGAAATTTTTCCACTTTGCACATGCTTCCAGGTTTTATGAACTGGCATTTTCCTAAGAAAACCAGGACAAAAATCTGACCGAACTAAGGACCGAAAGCTCATAGAACTGTGACGTATGGCCACTGCTCAGATATATAATAGGCCTATCAATTTATTTGAAAAACTGAGCTCCAGGGGTGAGTCAGGCCACGAGGCAAACGCATCATCCTTCGTCTTTACAACGATATGAAAACAAAAAATGATAAAAATCTAAAGCCTCGCTGGCTTCACCCACATTAAATAATAAATGAGGCTGTGTTTCCGTTGCCAATGAAAAAAAGAAAAATGGGTCGACGAATAAAAATCGTATAAATCGGTGGCTGTTGAGAGACAAAATCACACCAAAAGTTCTCTTGGTGGGGGGAATAAAACCCAAGATCAGTTGCACGTTGCCACAAAGAGGACGCTGCTTTCAAACGAAATAAGATATGAAGAAGCACTAGCAGAAACTGGTGTAATTGCGTAGAACAGTGATGTCGAAACAGGACGAAATAGGGACACATTGCAAACGTTTTCAATTATTTTTTAAAAGATAATTCATATGACAAGTAGACCACCAAATAAATTGGGTTTATGGATTTCACTTCTTGACACATGAAATCTTAATACGCTCGGAAGAAAAGAAGCTGTCCATCTAAAGGTATTAACGAAATGAAGGCTTTTTCATTCAGCAAGTGGATATTCAATTAAAAATCTGAGTACCTTTATTGCTCTGTAAAATGCGCCGAATTTGACTAAAATTCCTCATCAATCTATCGGCTGGAAAGCCTTAGAACAACAGTAAACCACTTGCATTTGTTTGGAACCCCTATCACTATAAAAGTAAATGCAGAGCAATAAATTGTTTACAAACTAGGTACTCAGATTTATCGCAATTATGTTTTGTATAATTTGCTCGAAGCACGATACATTCTTCAGGCGATACAGGCTGTTCTTCCACGAAATTTAACCAGAATTTTGTCAGTTTAGGTGCAATTATAAAGTGCTTTAAAACGTTCGCTAAGCTGTTCCGATTTTAAATCAGATATTTGTTTAATTAGGCCTGCCTTTAGGTGGGCCAGTTGCTTTGCTCGCCGAGTGTATTTCTACGTAAAAATGACAAAAACATCAATACTCTTTAAGAGTAGGCTTTTTTTCTGCTAGTGCTGTAACCATCGATACCGCAATGGCCAGGAAGTTACATTTTCGGCAAATTTACCCTTACAGAAAACTGGCAAAGCAAATGTTTCAATTCCCACACTTCTCCCAATGCAATCTGCGATGGAACTTCTGTACGAAAACAACCCTTCAATTCAGCAACGTGGTATTAAAGGAGAATTGAGGATGTGGGGGGGGGGAGTATCCATCGCGATATTCGATCAATAATTCGTCCACTTTGACATTTTGGGGCGGTGTCGTTGCCCGTGGATATCATCGAACGCCAGGGGTAGGAAGCAAAGACGCCATAATGTGGGGAACTGGGTCACATTATGCTGCTCCACATAACATACTTACAGGGTTCCCATAGTTTTCAAATCCCCTGACTTTCCCAGGGCCGAATCAAACTGGCCTGTAAACTCGGCCGGCTACTGAATGTCTTAATGTTGACCCTTGCGTACCTTAAGCTATCAGTAATACCAAGGGAAGGCATCAACAGTGCACACTTTAGCCATCCTACACGATCATTATTACTGACAATCGTTCAGCTCCGTAGAGCAGACCTCACACGATCATCAGTCATTAATATCGACACAATTACTCCTTCATTACTTGTCAGCCATAGACGGCCACGCTAAATTAACATCATTAGTGAGTTATACTGGCAATCATTCCATTTCATTCGACATTACACGATCATTACTTCGTGCTAATTACATGACTAAGGATCGTGTATGGTCCGCTTTAGTATGATCGTGTAATGCAAACTGAGATGGAATATTTGCCAGCTATAGCGATGTGGTGATAGAGTAATGATTGTTGGTAATGTCATTAGTAATGACATGTACGGCTTGCTTATCATTGTGACCCTCATTACGAGCTTACGTAGGCTATAGAATCAGGTACATGTAGCGTACCAGCAGCAAAAGTTTTAAGAAGTTTTTTCAAACCTGGGATCAAAATTCAGCCAATGAGAACGCGTGTGCTCTTCTAGCACTTACCACAACCCATGAATTTTACACCAAATTTCAAACATGTCTAGTGAAGGGTATAACTATTGCAAAATTTTTCGAAACAAATTAACATTTGTCGACATTCGCACAAGAAAATGATTTAGAAATCCCCGTTAAATTATTAAGCAAAAGATACAATTTAAAAAAACTGCATCGTAAAAACAAAACTAACACCACTTACCAAAATCTCACGCCGAAACCCATCCACGATTACCCAACTCTTATCGTTTAGGGCCATTTTCCAACGTCATGCCCTTATAGCCCGTCTGAGACAATCGACTGTCAAGCTGTGGGCAGTCTATTAGTTGCAGCAATCTAAAACGTGTCCCATCTTAAGTCTTTCTATTGACAACGTATTTCTCAATCAAGGTGCTAGGTCATTGGTCACTTAAGACTGCCTTTTTAATTGTGTGGTATTTTCCTAATCTAGAAAATGTTTATGTAAATTTTGGACCGCCTTCCTCCCCCCCCCCCCTCCTTGTGAAAGGGCCTGCCCCAATATCAACATTTTCGGATAACCAGGGTTGCCGTTTGGGGGAGGAGTTACAGAACCGGTTTGAGACAGATTTCAGCTCACAAATTGCACCATGCTAAAGTTATAATCAAATTTTCCCGCCAACATTTTTGGGGTTACCCAGGGCCCAGAAATTTAACTGTTAACTTCCCTGACTTTCTCAGTTATTCGACAAATTTCCCTGACCAGCGAGGAAAATTTGAGATGAATATTATTAATACATTAAGACGCCAAGTGAATTCACGTATACAATGTCAATATATTGACTTTTCCAAGACTTCTTTTGCCTGTATATCCCTTAATAACATGAGAAAGCAAATTAAGACTCCTTTGTTGAACTTCCCTGACTATTTTAGGTTTTCAATGATTTCGAGGTCTGGGAGCCCTGTATTGATAACATCACTGACAATCACTCATGTATCATGTTCAATTCACATCCTTACTGGGAAGCATTCCATTGTAATTCCCATTAAATAAATAACATACAATACATGTACTTTATAAGCCGTACACTATCCTGGCAATCATTCCATGACAGGTGACCTTGCACGAACATTTGTAATGTCATTAGCAGAAGGTCATGACGTTAGAAACGAGAGCGCAAGGTCTACTTAAAAGCAAAAGTGTACGCTTAACTATTAACTGCATGACGATGGCGTGCATGAAACCTGAACAAGAAATGTAGAAATATAACTGCACGTTAGGCTTTAAATCTACAATTAGTGTCCTATTTACGTCTGTCAAATTTCTTCAAATCTAGGTTGGTAAACTGTTGCGCTAGCAACGAGCGACGTTTACCCCTTCAGATTTATAATTGCCAATCAGGAAAACACGGATCCCAGAAGCGGATATAGCACAACGAACGACCATCAACAGGTTGCATCAGTGCTTGGGATGACAGAGCACATTCCTAAATGCCATCAGGAGTTAACCGATGCGTCAACGTCAACCAGACTGAAGGCCAGCGGTGCATTTTGGCGAATTTTTCGTACGTACTAAATTGCATTAGGTGGCCACACATGGGTAGATTTTACGATCGATTTGGTCTGTCACACTTTGCACAATCCAAGTGCATACAGAAGGATCGCATCTCCCATCCAAATCTCGCCATCACGGACTACATATTTTGGAAAGCACGAAACGTTCGCGATGACGTACATGTATTCATTCACTTCTTCGCAGCAGACATTGTACCAGAGCAGTTAATAAAACAGTTGACAAACTTTGGAACGATCAAAGTTGGCCGAGTTTTGCAAATAAAAGAGCATCAGGGCGTTCCATCGAACAGAACTAGGCAACGGCCTGGCGTCCATGGCAACGGAGCCAGCACGTGCCAGGTGACGTCATGCGCACGCGCAATGACGCAATTGGCTAATGGCGTCCGTTCCAAACCCTGATCAGATTCTGATGAAAACACCCTTGACATCAGTTAAAGATGAAATACAGAAAACCACGAAGAACATTCCAGTTGAGAATTTCGCGAAGATGCTCCTAAGATCAGGGTAACACTACATCTTTCCGTCGACGCTGATTTTCACTGAAATCGAACGCCCAATTCCATAGGAGATCGAAGTGAAGATGGCGGCCTGTAGATTCAAAGATTTTTTTTCCAATTCGTTATGAGAAATCACTTTGCGCGCAATTAAAAACCAATCCATGTTATTTACGGATATAGCGCGCATCGATCGAATCCCGAACGCACCCAGAGAAGAGCACCATTTAAGCCTAAGAAGTCATGGACACGGAGCCGCACAAAGATTGGAGTCAGTGGGTTAGTTCGATATTACGCAATGAAGCCAATTTGATGTGACTAGCACACAGCACACGCATTGCAATCTTCGAGATGAAGATCCAGCAGATGCAGTAGCTTCAAGACCGTTGGCGGCCAGAAAATCGATATCGGAGTTTTAAAAAAAAATAAGCCCTCCCGACTCCCGTGTTCACCGAACGACCCATTAGATACGGTGTTAACATCAGCAGACATACCTTACTCGAAATCTTTCCACGCACGACCTGATTGATCACCGCAACCAACAAATTGCGCACTCCTACGTTAAAAGAAGGAAGGGAAGAATCCATCAGGCCAGCAATTTCGAAGAAAACTTGCATATGAGAAACCACGAGAGAGGGAATTCAAAAACATTGCCGGAAGCTTGTCGGCAATGAATAATGGCAGGAGACTCATTGGCAAATGCGTTTTATGTTTGATAACACATTTTTAACAACCAATAACTTGAGTTGAAATGAATCTTCATATCCGTTTGCCGGTTTAGCTGATTGCTGATGTAACTGGAAAGACAAGTGTGGTAGGGCTGTTTTAGCGGATGTGCCATTCGCAGGTCTCCCACAGCTTTAGCCAATTAAAATCTGACTTGCCGAACGTTCTCCAGGCTGAAAAATGTGTTTTCCCCTGACCTGTACAGGGCACCCACTACAATTTTCAACTTCCATGGCTTTTACTGATTAAAATGTCCCTGACTTTTCTAGCTTGCTCCTATTTCGAAGACAAGTCCAGGTTATCCAGGTCAGTGGGAATACACAGACTATGGACCATGGACTGCCAGTAGATGGTTCTTGCAATTCCTCCTGCTGCTGGTGGATTCAACCTCTCCAAATAGTTCATTCCAGATTTTTAAAAACAATGGCGGACAAGATTTCCCTCATCTGCACTTCCCAAGCAACCTCAAAAATGGACAAAGACATTTTCCTGGATTGTTCACGAAGTATAGCCTACCTGGCAACCCAGTCATTTTCTAGTTTTTCCAGTAATTCCGGTTCCGGGCTGGACGTTTCGCTTCCAGACCTTCGAGCATTTAGCAGAGCCAAAATCCGCAATAAAAATTTTAAAAAAAGACGACAGATGCGATTGTAAAAGCAGCCAAAGAATGGGTTTCGTGTTTGGCAACAAAGTTAACAAAAGGCGTCGAGCGCACGCGTGACTCATCCTTCAGAGGAGACAATAGGATTCGTTGTTTTCACCTGATGGTTGCGCAGAGGACAAAAGACAAAACCAGAAGAGAAGAGAGAAAACGTAGTTGATTGAATGATGGATAAACAACAAAACAACCCTTTGAGAAACGGGCATGGATCGTCGTCACGTGACCACCGACTAGGAGGACTCAACAGGTGGTGGCGCGGAGTCAGACGATAGAAGGCGACGACTGGTCTTCAGACTGAGAAATCGGGGAAATTAGGCGTGGTCCTCTGATAGGAGGAGGAACAGGATTGGCAAATTCCTTACCATAAAAAGCCGCACCGCAAGTCGCACACCCTTCAAAATGGCGGACAAAGTCACGGAAATAAGGTCAAGCGTCTGAGTGGACAATTAAAAGGAAATGCAATTAGACTAAACATTTGTTCAAGTTGCGGTGAGATTCACGGGAATTGGGCTTTCTTCAGCATTTCAATTAGACGTTGGAATGATCCAGAGTGATGCCCACCCTGGTGGCAAAGATCATGCATCGGTACAGTAGATAACAGTACAAAAAACAGCGATATCAGTAGTCCCAAAAACCACTAGCCTATGATAGTGATATCACTAACCATATTGACACCACACGCTGAACTTTTCTCCAGGGCATGTCATACAAAACGCCACACATTTTCACTTCAACCGTGTATAATTGCTTGTCCGCTAGGGTCTGGATTAATTTTTATAATTTGAAAACGTCCAAATTTTTTTTTTTTAAATGCACAAAACCCCTGACGTCCTTTATGGATGACCCCATAGCCTTGCCACACCCCCACCCCTTGCCGATCACATCAATTAGAATTTAAGAGCCAGCGAACTGGCATTATAAAATTAACGGCAAAAGTACACAGTAAACATTAAAAAAAAAAAGGTAAATAAAATAAAACTGGGAATGGGAGTTAACAAACCGTGGAGAGGCAGGAAGAAATGGAGGCATCTGGCGCAAGGTCGAACTAATTATCGGGCGAAAAACGAAGCTGAAGTTGATACAAAAAAAATGAAGTTTGGAAAAAAAATATTTACATTCACATTTCTGCAAACTCTAACAGCGCGTCCAACGAGGGCCGAAACAGCGAAGAACGACAACGAGTCGCGCACCAAACAAAAAATCGCTCCCCTTTGTTAAAGGTCATCGCAAAGACGTCCTCAGGGAGCGACCTTCGAGCGGCACTGCGACCTCTAAGGAAGGCTCGACGCCGGCCGGGCCACGAACAGCATCGCCCTGCCGTCTATACCACCGAATGCAGGGTGCCCACCATAACGTCGCAAGTGCCCGAACCCCCAGCATACGTTGTAGGAGCCATTCCTCCACCTGCTACAGTGGCGAGGGTGCAATTGGGAGACACCCCCAGGCCTTGTAGAGTGAAACTATTTGAACACCAAAAATAGCAGATATCCAAAGGGAAAGGGGGCCGGTGCTCGAGGAGAGGCCCCCAACTTTCCAATCATGACCACTGATTCGGACTTGAAATCAAACCTTGGTAAGTTGGAACACGAATGAAGGTCATTCAACGAAACCCCGTCAATGTTCCGGGAAAAAAAATCATGTTTTAGAAGCTTTTAAAACCTTCAGTTTTCAGACCCCGGCCGTCAAAAGGAAGGACAAATGAGATGAAAGCGCTGCTGCCCTAATTGCCACGGGAGACTAGCGTGTTTCGAACGTTTATTGGGTGCGGCACATACGACGTTATGGAAAAGCGTTTCACGAACTTTTCGTAATTCAACGCCAGTCGCGTAAGCACCTGAACGTGTTGTTTGAACGAAATCAAATTAACGCTAACTGGGCCCAAAGTTTTTTTTTCAAGAAACCGTTCGGCGTTTCCTTCGCCCGAATCGTTTATTTTTGGCATGGTTTTGACATCCGTCACTTAAACAATCGACCCAGCGGAGGATAATATGGAGGATTTATACCCGATATACGGTCGCTGCCAGATACGGCAAAGCAACGGTGCTTCCAAGAGCACTTTTCGAAAACAGTTCTTTGTGCTGCACCACAATCACTAGCCAGATAATGGCCATACTAGTAGGCAAACAAACAAAAAACAAAAAAAAGAAGAAGAAGAGCAAACGTTTCCTGGACGTTTTCCAGGAGGCCTGGTCGCAGCTAAAAATACGCTGACTAGTCTACGGCACTCGGCATACACTTGAGTGTGCTCTCATACAAGTACATGTACACGTAGTTCATGTTTAAATTGCGTGGGCCGCAGCTTCTTTCTGGAACAAAACGCAAAAGCACGGACAAAAACGCGAATGCACTCTACTGGATGTGCATCTGGAGAGAGATACAAAGAAAAAAAACGGACAAGTACCTGGGGGACGAATCACAGGTGGGTTGGACAAACCAAGGACGAAAAGAGGCTCCCTCTATAAATAAACAACCACCTGTGATCTGCGAAAAGGGTTGTGGGAAAAAAAATCGATGAACTTTTTTTCCCCCAGGAGTTAAAAACCGTTTCAATGACAATAGTGCGTTTTCAAGCCAGGCTACCATTTTCATTTTGCCAATCGGTTTGAAATAGCATCTTACCAAACTATTCGGCGATTAAACCAACCAGAAAGATGGACGAAAGGTAAATTTAACCGCTTAGACCCACCATTCAGGAACGTGAATCGATGGTTTTAAGGACAGCGTATAAAACAGGTTTTAAATGTTGACGTTAGCCCAATACGATAATAGTGTTTTCCCAGTGTAGGCCTATATATACAGAGGATAAGTGCATTGGGTATTAAATTCCTTCGTCAATTACGTTTGGCACTTTCCTAATCCGTCCAATGATTCAGCCAGAGCAATGAAAATAAACGACCCTAATATGCTTTAATGATAACAATAAAAACTTGACAATGACTAATGATACGTTACCAGCCGTAACTTTGCACCAGTCTGTCCAAAACTAGAAAGAAACTCCGTCTTAACCAATCGGAGATATCCAGCTTATAGATCACGTCTTCTAGCAAACGGAAGGCACATGGGTTAATGATACCGTCATGATTAATTACAGACAGGCTCCTGCATTCTATTGGCCCATTTGAATTCCCCCGTTATCATTCTAGTTGTGGACAGACTGAAGTCAAGAATTGAAATCAAAAATAATTCACACATATCCCAACTTCGACACTGATATGGAATACATATCAAAAGCCATCCAAGACACTGTCCAGTAGCAAATTTCTATGACATTTCCAGTTTTTTCAGGCAATTACACATTTACACACCGCGTGAAGGTGATTTTGAACTCAGTTTTACTGACAAAAGCATATGCAAACTGAGACGGTATATGGCAATCATCAATACACAAGAAACCATCCTATAAAACCATATCTAAAAATAAAACATCTGCTTTAGCAGAATAAACAAGCTGCAATCCAAAAATCTTAAAATGTTGACAGCCACCTCAGCCCATGCTAACATGGATTGATTTATGTAACTATCCAACCAAATGTAAAAACTCAAATGATTTCCAGACAATGAATTTCCCTGAAATTTCCAGGTTTCCCAGACGCCCAGCCAATTGCTAACCTCAATCACAAACCAGACAGACTTCACAACAGTGGAAACTAGGTTCGAACCAGAACTGATCACAGATGCAGTATGTACACAAAGGACCATGAAGAAGATTGTGTTTTTGGTCTTCAGTCATGCAAGACGCTGCAAGCAAACGTTTTCCAGAAGCCAGTGGATTAATCAGACCTTCTGGATTTTACGAATCCATCCTTTCGATGTCATGAACAAACGTGCCATGCATGCACACAGCCACGCAGCTCTGGCGCCATGGCTGCCGTGCAGAAATTCTGGCAACTTGCACGAGATAGGCATAATCAATAATTCGCAGAACTGATGTTACCAGAATATTATCAATTGTTTGCTTTTTAAAACCAAATCCCACGCAGTGAAATGGGGTTAAAAGGGTGCGCGGAACGCACGCTCCCTTGTTTGGCCAGTGGACGAACATGGCATCAGCACTTGACCACTGTCGTTGGCCGACGTCATTGAATGATGCCCAAAAAAAAAAAAAATCGCATTTCGTCAGGGCTAACAAAACAGGCTCATCAATTCGCCCATCCAGACACACTTCGCCGGAGTTCGATCTGATATTTCTGCCGGTTTCGTGGCAGGAAGCTGCAATTAGGAAACGAAAGCGTTTGTGACATTTCGACGAACAACGGCAACAGGCCTCCAGTTATTGACCCTTGGGTGCCAGCAGCCAGCCCGGCAGGGACTTTTCGATTTGCACAACAGGAAGTACTGGCTTAATAACGGAAGTGCGCACTGGAGAAAACCTCCCGAACAGTAGATCCTTGTTAATTATTTTTACGATCAAGAACGGATGCGCCCATTGCATAAGTGAAGGGCAGAAGAACTCAGCCCCAAACCAAGCCGAATCCAGAAGAAAATTTCACTGACATTCCAGGTTTTCCAGCCTTATATTTTTAGACCACGTGAAGGTGATTTTAACTCATTTTTATTGATAGGATCATGCAATTCAAACCGTATTGGTATTTTGCAGGTACTTGACAGTTCGTTTTCAGACAAGAGCTGAATTTCAATGACATTTCTAGGTTTTCCAGGTCTGTTGGGAGCCCTGCGTGGGGTCATAGTGAGCAGTGACAATGGCCCGTGGAATTTGCATTGTTGATTACTGCACAGGCCTAGTTAGTACTGAGAAGATAATGGGTGGCGGGAGGGGTGAACGTAATTGAAAATTTGACAAAAAGGGGGTCAAATAATTTGGTGGAAAATGCGGCCTCAAAAACTGAGCCACGCTCGATTACCTGGCAGCGGACAATGAGTAATCTTTCAAAAGGTTGGAAAAAAAAAAGAATGGAATGCCATCGAAGAATGGTCGATTAATTTCCAAACAATACCTTCCGACATCGCACTGGGTGCAGGAATTCGGACGTCCGATTTTTATGTCTCTGGCCAAAGTACGAGTTCCTGAGTGCAGTGAAACCTGTCAATAACGATTGCTGGAGTACTATAAATAAATATAACGTCTTTAGGTCATTCTGAGGAGAGATGGCACTCATGGGTCATTCTGTTCCTAAATTTAATGAACAGTTGACGCCTTTTTAGGTCATTACTTCGAATACAATCCTGTCCTATTAAAGCGCCATTTACTGGTCATTTTTTTGCCAATTTAAAGCCTTGTTAAACATAAACGTCACAAAAGTAGGTGATGTCTCAGTATTTATTTATTACACGTAATCTACAGTATAACGATCGGTTAACAACGCCTTCAAATTACATTGTCATTTTAATCCTAGTAAATGATCCGATAATTTAACAAGTTGGGATTATTTTACATTTTAAATATGAAATCACGCCAGGGGCATTTGGACATCAATGTTTGGTCCTTTACGTACATTAAGTGGAAATTCTAGAATCTTAACCAAGTCGTTCAAAAAGCCACTGTTAATACGTTCACTGCTGGCTCTTAATAATCAACGTGAAAAAAACCCATTACCGAATCCCAAATTCTATGCTGCAAAAACAACAATGTACCTGAGCCCATGTGCCTCAGGACACCTTCACATTTTCTTGCGTAAAAAAGCAATAGGAAGGAAATCAGGGAATTTGACTGCCCCCGGCTACGACGCCAAGGTCGTGCATTGAATTCCGCCACGGAAAACGAAATTGAAAAAAGCAAGTGGCGCCAAAATAGCGGAGAAGGTGGTTGATTATTGGGTGTTTGCTGCATCGATAAACACGCATCGGTATCTCCAGAACCCACCTTGTTGACACCTGTTTGGCCGACAGCTGCCATATCAGCTTATCCATGGCGATCTGATAGGACCAGATATTAGCGATGGACCCCCAGCACCACCGTTCAGAAATGCAGGCATATCTTTTTGGGAACGTTCACCTGCCTGGAGCCAAAAATGGAAAAGGAAAGAGTAGGACGTGCATCTAGGCCAGAGATTGAGGTGGCACGTAGCCCGAGTAGCATTTGAAAGTTGTTAGGAAATGTGTCGATCATCAATACAAGCAGTTAGGTGGTATTGGACAGTGCCAGCTCGGTGACAGAATGATCCTTGTGCAGCCTTGGACTGACACAAGCCTGGGCTCAGATCTGCCAGCCGATTGGGAGAGTTCAGATTTAACAGAAATGAGGTCTTATCATCCAAGCCTGACATGTCCACGCTGGGTTCATTACACTTTCATTTTCCAATCTTTCTCTCGCAATATAATAAACTTTGGTTCTAGCCCCAAATTATCTGAATCCGTATTGAGCAGGCCTGTTTTCAAATCTGGTACGTACCACAAAGCACCTGTACTGGAACAAACAGAACCTACATTTCAATCTGATTTCTTACTGGCTGATAGCAGGTTTAGAGTTTCCTTAATCTGCGAATCTAAAAGTCCTATTCCAAGTATGCTCCTAGGTGTAAGCATAAACGTAAAGGTCCATGTTGGGTTCACTGCAATGTTTTCACACAACAGACTCGACCAACGTTGATTTTAGCTCAGAATGATTTGGATCCGGTTTGCAAATCTGGCCTGCTATCAGAACCTGCTTGTGATTACCTGCCCTGGAACAAAAAGAAGCTAAATCTGACTTACTACC
>JAQIXS010000987.1:0-35589 GCA_034700785.1 Rossiulus vilnensis | reverse complement strand
GGGCTTTCACGCTGCAAATATAGAGTGGGAAATGTTCAGCGGTAACACTGCCGTGACGTCATCGTGCCGCAGTTCCCTACCGAAACGTGTTGGCAGAACACGGGATGTCATCCCGTGTTCTGCCAACTAGTTCCGTTTAACAAGTCGCGTTCACATTATCACATTCTACCGCGTTTCGGTAGCGGACCGCGTTTCAAAAGTCAGATGTAAACGGGGTATTTGGAGTATCCATCACAACGGTAGTAACTAATTCGGTAGCTTCCCAAATCTCTGGTAGGGTGTGGTCATCCGGTACAGATACGTGGATTTCGATAACATCGTCGCCTGTCTCAGCGGGATTTGAGATTCTTGCGTGGGTAAGGCGCCAGAAGCGACCGTAACTTCCTGAACATCACCTGGTTTGGCGACGACAACGATTTTGCTTGTAGCGACTGCCGGCTTCGTGTCACTATCCTGGTCCGAGGAATCATCGGGAATAGTAAGCGGCTGCAAATTCGGCCGAACCACATAAGATGACCCCGATGGTGAAAACGAAGGTAAGTATACCAACATAGTCTCCGGGATAGAGGAAATAACGTGACGAGCCTGTTCCAACAGATGTAGACTGTCCTTGTATCGGAAACGTAAATATTTGCCCATAATACGAACGCGGTCACATGAAGCACATGGTGCCAAAGCCTGCACCGATCGCGTAGTTGACCGGCTGGGATGGCCCCTTGGTTGGAAATTTGATGAATTAGATCGAGTCAAGTCTGACACACATTCCACAAGAGGAGTCAGGGCTTGATTAATCCGCGCTATGGTCAAAGTCAACTGCGGCAGTACTTCCCTTGCTAGAGATGGGACGAATGTCTCTGATCCTGCGGCCGCGCTCGGAGAACACCGAAGGTGTTGGGAATGCAAGGTTGACACTGGCAAACGCGTGCCCATCAAGTTAGTAAGGACAAAAGGCATAACTATATCCTGACCGGACCTCGTCGATTCGGTTGAAGTAGTCGGTCAATCGGTTGGGAACGGTACACTATCCCGCATAGCCAGATGGCTATCCATGAGCTGAACCAGTGCATCGTTCGGTAGTGGTTTGAACGTACTAATTCAATTCAACTCAGTACCCTACAGTCAGCAACTAAATGCCATGTGGTAGGGGGGTCAAGCCCATTTTCAGGAGAAAGCTCCTACGTCAGTTGCGATCGACTTAGACATCATTGTTAAATTAAACTTTAATTAAATTTAAACTATCGTCAGGAAGGTTATTCCATCGTCTAATCGTGTGCAAAAAGAAAGACCGATAATAAACATCCGTATTAGCACGGAGCTCAGTCAGGGGTTTAGTGAGTATGCCTACTTCTACAGTGTTTGTTCGACTTGAAGATATGAGACACAAGATGCGAATTAGAAGGTTGATTGAAACGTTTGAATAAATCTATAGATAAATTTCCTTGTCTCACTCTCAATGAGTCCCAATTTAAAGAGTGCAGCATCTCTGTCACACTTGCCGAATGCTGGTAGTTTCCCTTAACAAGCCTGGCTGCTTTCCGTTCGACCATTTCTAATTCCAGGATTTTATTAATCCTGTGAGGGTTTCAAATAGGAGCGCAGTACTCCAAAATAGGGCGAACAAGTGTTGTGAAGCCAGTTTCCCTAACATTCTCTGTACACGTACGAAATATGCGCTAAACAAATCTTAGGCGTTGATTCGCTGGACATTACCCAAACGGTATTTAGGAGAATGAGCAACTTCTCTTTATTTAAATTTAACTGCCAATCATTACACCAATGAGGGTATCAAAATTCCGTATCAAATATGGCTTTCACTTTAGTCCCCAAAATCATCTCTACATTCGATCTTATTGGATCCCTTCATACACTATGTTGAGGTTCAATCTTGTCTACTCGAGACCCCCCAACCTCCCAGGTTTGTCCCGTTGACCGTTTCCCGAACCTCTGGTAATTCCTTGCTCCCTATTAGGTCGACAAAATTGTCGCCCCCTTCCATCCATCGGGTTTGGACTAAAGCGTGAATCATACCTCCTATAGCATCGCATTGCACAATGTCCAATCTTCTGACAGATTTAGCATTGTACCCTTCGATAACTACCCCTGGAGTCTTCACTTCTCGATCCCCTTCCTAATACAGTTGAGTCCGCTACAGCTGTCACTGACCCCCTTGTCAAAATTTCAAATCTCCGCTCAATCTCCTTATTCTGACGCTCCAATGCAGCTGCAAGAGCTTGCTCCACTTGCCCTAAAGTTAAGGTAGTGGTTAAAGCAGGTACTCCTTTCTGTCTCATCTCCTGATCCTTGATAACAAATATTCTAATAATGTATCCTAAGTGAAATCCAACTTGAAAGGAACGATCCTGTCCAATCATCTGGTATTCCAGCAATTATGTGCTTAACTTTATCAATCTCAGTCATTTGTGGGTCCAAGTCATTGCATAATTTCAGCTTCTCAAAATAATATGTTTGCAAAACCTCAGATGGTATCTGGTATTTGCGATTGAACAACTTCTGTTCTGCAGAAGCCTTATCACCCAAGTTGGGATATGCACGCTTCAAGCTGTGCTTTAATTCTCCCCAATCACTCACTCTTGGCGACACAGCCATTGACCATCGCAGAGCAGATCCAGTTAACTAGTTAGTTAAGTATGTTGCCATATCTTCTTTCGTCCAGCTTGCCTGGAATGCCATAGCCTCATACTTCTGCAAAAACTCATCAGCACTCATCACCCCTTCGCCGGAGAATTTTCGGGGAAGGATAACTGTGGTAAATACTTTCTGTTCATTCAGAAATTCACACTAACATTAGAATAATCAGGAGTAGCCATTGCTTCTAATGAATTCTTATCCACCACACAGCAGATAGAATCCCTAACTAATTTTGCAGGTAGCTACAGATAGTCCGAGCACTATCAAACCGCTAAAAATCTGAGCTTTCTCGTATCCATCTCAAAGGACTAATTATTCCAAAGTCATCTAACAAATCAACCCCCTCTATCTGGGAATGTGCTTTAAAATACTCAAAGCAGTCAAATACAATAAGGGTTATCGACTAACTATGGCTGGAACAAAACTCCAACACGACCATCCACTGGACCATACACATACCCAGTCATCAATTATTGGCTTGTAAACCAGTAAAAGACGATAATTCCTCACTTGGGGCACCACCTGTGACGTATACTCAAAATGAGCGGGTTCTGATTAGCAGCCGTCACACACTCCAATCAGTCAAGCCTTACACTGGTTTAAACAACTGGTTTAATAATTAGATGTGTAAATGAGTTCACAAACAGGGGCATCAACCAACAATGGGTTGTCATCATTCTCTCCAACAAAGTAACACACAAGTATAAAAAGTGTAAATAATATCTATGGTTAAAAACAACAATAAATCCAGTTTATCACACAAGTCGGAAAAGCAATCAAAATATCAAATAAGTACTCATATCAATTAAATCGAGAGGTGATCAATCTCTCATCCCTTCATCATAATTAAAATATGAAATCAAACACTTACATCGGACCTCTCCTGACATCCCCACAACCAAATGTTGGTGAAACATGCTCCCATCAAGAGACAACAATTGGCCAATGCTAGAATCTCTCTCTGAATAACACAACAACTCATGCCTATATACCCCTGTTCAACTACAGCAGCGCCCCCACAAGAATGCAGCAAAGTGTTAATTAGTAAATTCCTTTCTGCTTCCTTGCTCTGAAATTGGGTTATTTGCATAAACAAAATCAACTTCTTCATATTCCACATTCCTACCACCCAGATCAAGCCACTTGGCCTCCAGCCAAAGTCCAAAATGTCACATATTAACACCCAAATACTTGACAGTATTGACGGAGGCAAGCTGGACATTACCCAAACGATATTTAGGAGAATAAGCAACCTTTTTACGGAAAATACACATCACAAAACATTTCTCTTTATTTAAATTTAACTGCCGATCATTACACCAAGAATTCAAGACAAAATGATCTTTCTGCAATTTGACAGAAAAATCGCTACCTTCTTCCACTTCATCATACACGGAAGCATCATTTGCAAATAATTTGGAATTACTGGAAAATGATTTTGGTAGGTCATTTATAAATAAAAGAAAGAGTAAGGGCTCAAGGACGCTACCCTGAGGGACACCAGTTAATTTGAAATCAATGATATTTGAAGTTCTCTGATCTTTAATGGCTTTTGAAGAATCTGTTTCGCATTTTTAATTGATTTTAAACCACTTATGAATAAACATAATCTTAGCGAAAAAATCAGTATATGATTCTATACTGATATCACTATTTATAGAGATTTTAAGACTATTGATAACAGTATGCTTAATGACATCATCATTATAAAACATTAGTGATATCACTATATACAGTATATATAGTGACATATTGTGATTTTTGGACTACTGGTACTATATGTAATGACATTGGTATATTGATTAGTCTACAGGGAATTCATCCCATTGATATGAATAATTATCAAGGATACTTTTGCGATACAGTCCGACGATTAAAGTATGACAAACAAACAAACAAAAAACTAATTTATCTTAACGACAATTTAATGAATCTTCGTGGGCTTCAACGATCGGCGAATCCCATTCAATAACTTTTCAAGAGCATTTATGACAGCGAAACCCACTCCTCATACCATATTAGTGAATGTTGGAAATAAACCTTACCTTTTCCATGCAACTGCTTCCTGTCTACTTCCGATGATTGATCTTGTTTTAATGTTTCGGCCGTTGTTAACAAGTCATCAAGTTGGGGCCGCTTTTGCTGAAGCTCTTGTAAGACATTCTGGAAGAAAAAAAAAGAGAGGAATGCCCTTCAGTCAATGTCCATCAGGGATAACTAATGCTAAGTTATCAATTCTAATTGCACTCTGGCGGTAATTATTTTATACAAAACTATATTTTTCCTTATTTTACCAATCTTCACAAGATCCAAAACTGGATTGTTTGAAAGAAAATTAAGGCAGTGGTATTTCACAGCCCTTATGATACTCATACAAAAGGTGATATGCTAAGATGATTATGCTCTTAACTCACCGCTATATGAAGTGGATTTAGTGTTTTAAAAGATACTTGCTTTCTAGTAGTTGTTTTTTGGAAAATCACAACAGTTTTTGGTGAGACAGAAAGGAAACAATTAGCTTTCGAACGATTGGTACAAATAAACCAAGCATTCGTTATTTATCTGCATAAAAGGCAAGGGCATTGTTATATCTTAATGGATTTAATCATTGCAGCATCCCGAAAAGCCTTTTATGCTTTGTTGTCTGCTGGAAGAATATTGCGTTTGGTGGAAAACAAAGGCAGATTTTTGCCAGTGTTGTTGGGAGCTTCCAAAGCCGCCAAACCTCGTAATTAAAAGGGAGTTTCTCAACTCACGAACTAAAAAAGCGGAAATTAACAAACAGAAAATGTACTGCAGCTTCATAAAAACAAGGGAGCATCGTCGATGCATTCAGGAAATTAAAATGCGTGTGAAACGAATTTTTAAAACATTGCGGCTAAGACTTTAGGAGACTGCAACTCAGTAGCGATGTATGAAGGTAAGTTTTATTATCCCCTTGATAATTCCTTTGGTAGACTGACCAAATTCATACACTATAAACCAATACTAAAACTTACTAAATATGTAAAAGTTAAGTGTATTTTCAAGCACCTGTTTTGAGCAGTTCTCAACCAAATGTTTTTAATGAAATTTAGCATGCTTTCTGCACTAAAGTTTAACTCCGAGAAAGATTAAAACGTTTACAGTATGCGCAGAGATGAATATAAAATATTCTGTGAATCATTGAGAGAATTTAAAGTTGATGTTCATGTACATGTAATCTGTGCTTATGTGGCGTGAGTGTTCATTAACTTGGAAAAAAATGTCCTTGTTATAGTGCGCCATGCAACACCAGCATGCTTAATTTGCGAGGCTGCAAGATTTAGTCCATATTAAGTAAATACGTGTATGTGAATCTTCACTTTATCTTTAAAAGAAACGAATGCATTACATATCTAGACAAAATGTCACAATACGAATTCGTAATCATTCTAATATGCTCTATATTACCTGTTTAAAAATGCATGCAATTATTTCTGCAACTAAAGGAAATTTATAACATTTGAAAATATGGAGTACATGTACTGATAACTCACCCTGTACAGAACCAGAAGTAATTATCATTTAGTATTTATAGCGATATTAGCGTTAAGTTGTAAGCTAATAATTTAATATTTTAAACGGCATGGGACAGAACTGTTTTTTTGTGTCAATAAATGGGGTCTAGCAATCGTAAAATGTGGCCATGAGATGCAGTGACCAGCAGCCATTCAAAATGATGAGAAACCCCAAAGGCATGTAAGCGGTTTTTACGATATTATAAGTGGCGGACGTCTCGCAATGCCTGTTTTTTAACGACAGATTCATGTTTGGAAAAAGTATAAAAACAGCGGAGAAAGTGAGTGCAAATGACAGCAAAATGTCAAATATGGCCACTTCAGCTGGGTTTTGCACCAACATAAGGCTTATTCAACCGGAATGCTACACTCATGTGGAACAAGCAAGAAATGGCTTTCTACTATCTGACTACCATCTGATGAACGCTACTGTTATAATTTGGTAATATGACTGGAGCAAACTGATTTCCATTTTCAGTAAAGTCTAGATTTCTACAACTTTGGTAAAACATTACCCAACACACAATGCAGTACAGAGGGGACAATATAGCCATGTGCGTGGCAGGTATGGCATTCTATAAGTCATTCTGGCCACCTTTTAAATGTCATGCATTAGACCTATAAGGAAATGTAGAATATATCGACATATCTTGACATAGACATGCATGGAAACCTTGGACAAAGCCATGTCTGGTAGAATATCTAGCCATATATGGAAAATATTCGATTTTCTACTAAATGATGGCTTTTCTCTTTCTCAATTCTCTTACGTGTATATTTCATGCTACGAAATAAAATTTTAACTGCAGTATGAGTTATTGCATTATATTTTCCAGGTTTGTACACAGAAATATATACGGGCATATCTGTGAAAACTGTATGTTGACATGCTGTACATGTATAAACATATATGGCCATACATTGTATAGGTATATTTGTGACCAAGATCTGTAAGAATCTAGAAACATACATGTTTCTATGGCTATGTGTGGACACGTATGAATTTTATCAACCTATACAATTGTATAAACAGTATTTAGGCATATATGGATATGAGCTGGTCATAAATGGCCTACACAAATATGGAATATAAGTCATATGTCCTCATATGGCCCACATTAAATTTTCCCACCATAGTGTGAACCCTTTTCATAGCCTAAAATGACATTTATCTAACCAATATGGCAGATCGAAACTTAATCATGTTGCGTTTTGGAAACCAGTTTCCCAAAAAAAACCAAATCAGTGTACGTTTGTCACTTTCGGACTAAACTTGTGATCAATAAAGCCCTGCCATCAATGCGGGTCATTTTTTTTAGAGTGGATGAAAAAAGGTGCATTGAGAATGGGGTGTCCATTAAAGACTTTCTCGTTGAGAATATTCATTATCGGACACGGGATATCACATGGATTGCAGGAGAAATTGCATTTCGTTGGATCCGTGTCCATCATTGGCAGGCGAGGGATGCAACCCCACAGACCGTGATAACCCAATAAAGACAGTTGCATCGAGTCGATTCATGGTTTACCAATTTCTGTTTGCTTTTGATCGTTTTCCTACGCCTTCAACCTTAAGAACACATTTCATTCTCCGAACAAAACCCATTTTCTTCAATGTCATCCCATGCCAGCCAGTAGACTTGTTCAAAAATTCTCAGGAATCTCGTTACGAGTCGAGTCTGGGACGTGTGGGGATCTTGATATCTTAACGATCTTCAGATTTAGAGCCGCAAACGAAATGACTTAGACCGGTATAAAAGACCCAACGAGCATCACATGGGCATTCCAAGAATTGAGAAACTCAAACCTAAAGGTAATATACATGTAGGTGTCTTTAAGCCCAGCATTTTGTTATAAAAACTCAATTTAAAGGGATGATAAGAGAAAATTACATAATTTTTATGTGTAAATTTGGGAACACAAATCACGTAAAATATAGGCCTATAGTCATACGATTGTTAAAAAAAGAGGCATTGAGCCCTTGCTTGGAATTCGTTTATACTTTATCAGAACTGAAATTTTGATGCAAAATTCATTAAAGCATTTTAACAATTTCATGGGTCAATCCTATATATTGTTATTAAATGCGTCAATAAATAAGAAAAATTCTTTCATTATTTCATAAATACGATTTTGATGATTTAATTTTGCATAACTGTATTTTATTGCAATTGATTACCTTCGAAATCAAAAGCCAATTCATGTATTTAAAAATTCTATTCTGAGAACAACTACTAATAGGCTAATACTATTTCTTGCTCTTATCAGGTAAATTATATCAAGTATTTTATAAATTTATCTGCTGATTCAGGAACGAACAAAAATATAACGCGATGCTTTCCTTCAAATTCTTAGCCTATTTAAATGTCGATTTATTCTGTACAACTAGTCATGATGTAAATTATAACAATTATCATTCAACCATACTACATTCAATAAACTCATGATTTCATTCAACGTTCGGTCTAAAATCAAATTTCACTAACTCTCAGCACTCGTGAATGCCGTATTTAGTAGGAAACAAGCTCTTCAAAGAAATAATCCTTATATTTATGTTAAGATGTTCTTTGTAAATGTTTATTTAATACACCTGCAGGGATTTGTCTGTATATTTTCTTTATCGAAAGAAGATAATTTCGCGAACAAGGATGTTTTGATATACAGGAATCCTCAACATGACATGTTAAAACCACCGCATTTTCTTTCATGGATTCACAACTTGTTTTTATCTGTTACACATAACTGTCTACGAAATAAAGATAAAAAAATGGTTAACAAAGCAACTGAAACATGATAAAAATGAAAACCCGCGCTCTAGGATCCATTGCTATGTATAAAACGCAAAATTTGGATAACATTCTATAACAGTATATACAGCGAATGCAACAATAAACCTTGTTTTCCTCACATAACGCGTATATATTATTTTAAATAAACAACATATTTCACATGCAAAAGTATAATGTTTATCAAATAGGGCACTTTATGCAAAAGAATTACCATACACACCAGGACATTTCATTTAAATAATTGAATAAATCCAGACAATGCTTTTTTGTGCTATCTATTACGATAAACGCAAGCAATGCTACACACAATATTTATGAAATCCAGAACTTGCGTTTGTCTGAAGTACCAGCTGGATTATGAACCCAAACTTCTAAACATTTTTGAAAATACTTTAATGCATTAGGTTTCAGAACATCTGTCGTATCACACACAAACGAGTCACGTTTAGTTAAAATACCACAATAATGCTTCATTGTGAAAATTTCCTTATTATGCAAATGAAAATGTTGTGCATGTAAAAATATGGGGCAAGGATGCAAAAGAGGTGTCAAATGAAATTCCGTTTTTATCAATTATCTTAATTAATTGCATAAATACGTAAGGACTAGAAACTAATTAAACAAATTATCCCAAAGATATATCCAATCGCTGGATGTTTTACCACTGCACATGATTACTTTTTGTCTGGCTTGAAATTTTCAGACAATAACTTTCCACTCTGTTTGAGACAGGCAACTAATTTCAGATCCAGATGACCGAGATATCGTTACGTAACCTCATCCACACCCACATGCACCCCCAGTGCTTCCTATCGTTGGAGTATTATGGTGAAAATAATTGCTTATTTTTTCCAAATTTTTCCTCACAGTCACTTGAACTGAAATGAAGCTGCAATTCAGTTAGCAAATAAATCAATAAAGCGCACAAAAATTTATTTTCTGAAAACGATTTTTGCTATTTTTAGACTGGAGTCTTATCAAATCTAGACTTGGTTTGCTTCTTTTAGGGTGTGTTTGGCACGCAGATTTTCGCCACAGTTGCTACCATTTGGGAGCAGCCATCGAAAAATCTATACAGAATGGTGGCAATGTCAAGATCGATACTCATAAAAGAGTAATTTCGACCGAAGTCCTAATTACCCCTTTCGACTGCCTGACAATCGTTGCATTTTTAAATATAGCCAGCGAACACATAGACCATGCAGTTTGTCAGACATTGTCGACATTGTCACCATGTCGACAACCTTCCGCCATTTTACTATCAGTATAATGCGTATGCGCAATAGCTCGTAATCTTCTGATAAAAAATGATTTGCTGCCTTAAGCTCGTAGCTCATCTTTCATGTTACCTTTGGACAATTCCTCATCCAATCGATGAATTAAAAGCGGGCTCCTTTAAACATTAAATGAAAACTTTGATTTAAAAAAATAATTCAAAATTGTAAACCATTTCATTTTCCTTTAGATCGTTCATCTACCTTAGTAAATCAGCTGGATTTTCAAATTTTCAAATAATAGCTGCAAACGCAAGAAATCTTTGTAGAACAAAAAAATGTTTTAAGGTTTTTAATGGCAAATTATTATTTGAATAGCATCGATCAAGACATTAGATTTTTGATGGTTTTCTTTTTCTGATCTTTTACTTATTAAAACATGTTTTACAGGTTGCTGAATGCAGTTATTTGCTTATTGGTCATATTAACAGCTTCATTCAAAACCTTCCTTATATTTCCAATAATTTTGTATTTTTTAAAATTTCTATTTATTCAAAATACATCAAGTTTTGCACGTTTTCATCTACTGCAAATATATGCTCAGTGATAGTCTTAACAGTTTCGAACAGGAGCTTATAATTTAGATTAATTGAGAAGTGTTTTAAAGTTTCAAGCAATAATTTGCTTCTCTAAAATTTAAGTTAATAACCGCAATATACATATATATTTTAGGGGAAACAAAAAAATGTAAGGCAAAATAAATTTAATTTTGTCCGACGTAAAATCTGCACGTTTTTCAATTTTCTCTTGCAGATATTTGTCTGATGATTGTTTATTAATTTCGATCGAGTTCTTAATTAACTTTTTTTAACGAAAAAAAATTCTGCAAACGATTCCTTCGTAAAAACAGCATCATGTCTCATAGATTTTCTATCGCAAATATTTGCTCAGTGAGCATCTCAGCAATTACGATCAATAGCTTCCTTTAGATTTATTGAAGACAGTTGAAAAATCTCAAGAATGATTAAATAAATGGCATCAAATGGAGAGGAACAGGTCCTTGCCAATTATTTGGACACATTTCACAGCATAGGCAGAAATAAAATTCGCTCCATAAATAGCGAATGGCGACTTAAAAATTGCTTTACAATTTAATGTGGCAAACATATTGCCCATAAATCGTTAATGCGACATGAAATTTAGAGAAAGCGGAGTTCACTCCTGAATCAAATTAAACCACCCTTGAAGTTCATTAGATTATCCATCCCGAGAACCAGTTTTATGCGTTTTACGAAGGGAAATGCTTCAGATGCACGCTGTTGGCATAAAAAAAAGATTTATGAATATACTCGCTTGAACTTTACGAGCTATATCATGCATATATTTGTAATGCAACAAAGCTTACAGTCAGATGTAAGAAACAGGAACGAAGATAATTATCGCAATTGTACATAAATCCTAGCTGGGAGAGTCACATAAATCACCAAAACAAATGGAAAACATTGTCGATATGACCCAAGATAAGTCACACTAACTCACTGCATAATTATTTCTATGAGTCACTCAAAACTGTCTTGGATGCGTTTAGTAGCCCTTACAAATTCAAGGTATTTTATACTTCTCTAATCTTATTATAATGGAAAGAAAAAGTATAATGCAGAGCTTGCGTTATTATTTTTACCCAGCACACCTATTACAGCATCAAAAAATTTCCAAAACAGAATTTCGAAACCACAAATTACATTTTTTTAAATGTTTATAAAGCCATTTCGCATCTTACTAATATCACCACATATCAGTACAGCATTGTATTTGTAGCGATATTTACTGCACCGACATATACATGCACTGATCTTTTGATCAGGGTGTAAAGAATAATGTTCTCTAAATTGAATATGGTAAAAACAGGCATCGTGCGCGCTCGCATTTAAAGTAAACAATAGCTCAATACATTTGAAACGAATAAACTTGTCACTGACAAAACAATTACGTTAACACACTTAATAATGACAGTCGCAACCGAGCTAAATTCATTTTTTGATATTTTACAATGTTCTATAGGACCTGTACGAATGTATCCATGAGTGAGCAATTTAAAATACCTACCCTTCTGGGGAAAAAATGGATCTACCAAAAAAAAGTGTCGATTTACGATGTCCTTGGATAGTATATCCATTCATAAACGAGATATCAGACGTTTAGACACATTGCCTACTTGCCTACTTATATCGCCCAATGAGTCCATGAAAAAGAGCTAAACAATCACAAATTGATAGTGTGATAAAACAACGGAAGTCCACATGTGATACAGACCAGAAAATGACATGAAAAAAAGTAAAATATCCAACATAAGCTTCAAATGAAGCTTCTAGAGGTTTCTTTCATCATCTCTCTGTAAGAATTATAGTTAAGAGTATTTGCATGATGATACCAAAGGCATTCCAATGAAGTACGACACTACTAAGTCTGTCTCATCTCTGGATAAACGTTGGATCAGAGATACATTGTTGACTTCAAATATGTTACAGTTTTCCTATTTTCGTATTTTGTTGTTGTTGTTGTAAATAGTATTTTATGAAAAATAGATTTACATGTAGTTAAACATTGCTGTAAATACTTATGTTAAGAAATGAAAATCAAAGCACGATAATTGTTCACAAATAGTTTGGCGAAACAATTTTATAGATGATGTCTGGGCAGCATTTATGAACAACATAAGAAAACTCTACAAAGAAGTTACAGATTTTGATTGCATCATATCTACATGTAATTGAATGCATTTTTGGAAAGAAATAAAGTGAACTAGAGATAGCATTTCCTATAGGCCTACTAATATTTTTATATGGTTGCTAACATTGATAATTTAAAGGATTTCAAGGACTTTTCAAGGATTTTAAATTATTTACAAAAGTGCAGTCACCCAGTTTTAGGACGAACTAAAAAGACCAAGGCAGTCCTCGTCTTCAGAATAGCACTGTTTAAAGAACGTCAAAGGATTATTATATCAGATTAGAGATTTTCAATCTTTGTTTCCAGTTATTCCATGTTCCTTGAGAAGATTGACTAAATTTGGTCTTTTCAAAACTGCCATGGACAGATTGAAAAATACCAGCGAATAAACACAAAAGAAAGTAAACTCCTACTTTATTTGGGTAGAATTCAGGAAATCGGAACAGATGTGTCCTGCAACACTTGCCCATTTCATGGGGTTCACAAAGATGGCCGAAATCCAGCACCCCTGAGGATCGAAGTCACGTGACCACAGTCGATAGAGGCAGTTTCCTTTGGCAATGGAAGATAACTGATATATTGGCCTTTGTTTTATATTAACATGACATCCCACGGCAGTGGCGTATCTATCCAGCCACTGTCGTCCTTAGATAGCAAAAAAAGCGCTCGAACTACATGGCTATTACAGGGCCGTTATGAAATGTAGGAAATGGGAGACGAGCAATCGTTGAATTTATTGGTGTAAGGCATCTATCCATACACGTATACAGAAACACAGAGACCTTTTATTTTTAGCCGGTAAGTAATGGGCGGGTCGAGAAAAACGACGAAAACGCTACATGAACACCATCGATTAAAAAATCGCGTTTTTGGATAAACCCTGGCCATGCAATGTGGCAAATGCACGGCAACCAAGGCGCTGTGAATGCGATATTGAACGCATTACTAACATGCTTTTATGGACAGTGTATTTCTAAGCTGATATGAGAAAATGTCATAATGGATTTTTATATACTGTACGAATGAACTTATAAACTTGGGAATGCCACCCGAGTGGAGAAGATGAATATGACCAGATATGGGGTTATGTATGCCATGTCTGACTATATATGATGTCATGTGCCTTACAATAATTAGATATGAATATATGAATAGGGGAAAAATTCCATTGCAAAAGAAGATGTCCAGTGGGATTGGATATACCGTTGGATATATGCATGGACTTATATAAAACAGTAAATGAACTTATGAAATTGAGAATGACAATTAACACAGGTAGAAAATATGAATATGGGCATATATGGGGCTATATATGCCACATTACTGAGCGGTATATTGACATCACCATACATGTCAACTTTAGATAAAGCCTAAATAACAAGACTTAAACGATAAAGCCATATACGGCTCCATGTGATTTAAAATAAGTAGATATTGATACATAATTAAAGGGGAAAA
This sequence comes from Rossiulus vilnensis, assembly GCA_034700785.1. Classification (NCBI taxonomy): domain Eukaryota; kingdom Metazoa; phylum Arthropoda; class Diplopoda; order Julida; family Julidae; genus Rossiulus; species Rossiulus vilnensis. The sequence goes on along the minus strand of JAQIXS010000987.1, from coordinate 21,210 downwards.
TTCAATTGCAAAAGGAAACCTACTGCACATAATGTAACTGAACGGACTAATATATATATATATATATATGGATACACGTATGTATTGACTTGTATAAACATTATATGAGCATATACATGAATATGTAATGTAGGTCCAATTGCGATCGATTTCTGGTTAAAGCATACATCGAATAAATCATATATACATAAAATATTATGGCCCATATTTGCTTTTTACCAATTTAAGAAAATTATGTCACATCATAACCTCACAAATTGTGTGGTCTTTACAAGACATTAATCAGTCCCTATTGAAATTGTGTCGCTGTTGATCACGCCTGGCATATCTGGCATGCCAGATTAATGGACTATGGACAGCTTCTGGCAAGCGTCCTTCCTTCGCCCATCACGGTATTGCTTTTGAAAAATGAAATATTCTCCTTACGCTTCGTACAGGTCAGTCACCTCAGAAGATGAATGTCGTGAATATTTCAAATTTCTGCCCATGTGCATATTGTAGAAAAAGAAAAACGAAAATAACAGGGCCAGTATTTCTTACGATGGATGCGCCCCCTGACAGCTTTTTGGATGGGCACTTGCCACAATCCTGTTATTTTTCGCTTCTGATGGTCAAATGCATTTTCTCCACTTTAATCAACGAACTACACAGCGTTGCAAAACAGCAGATCTATATGATATATTAGCTATCTATAATGATCTAATCTAAGATTAAAGCTGCTTATGCTCTACGAATTTTGCCAATAATTTAAAACTACTGGTATTGGACTAAAATGTAAAGCTGCCTATGCACTATCCTTACGGAACATTATCATCAAATTACTTGCAAAATAAAATCGCAATTGTTTTATAAAATGCAGTTTATGCCTTAACTGATATAAAATACATGCATATTTCGTGACATTACATGCGATAACTAAATATTTTCCTATACGCAACAACAATGAGTGTAAAAGACGAATTTTCCACGAATTTACATTTGATTTAAAATTCTAAGCCACTGCCAATTTTGTGCTTTCGGGATTAACCGAAAACATGGATTATTTCGATACTAAACGGATATAGCAAACACTCACGCAATGACTTTCCAACACGGAGTGACTCTGGAGGGCCATTCATGTGAGTCACGAGTACAACAGCAAATAAATGAATATTTCTAGCGCTCTTTCGGGATGTTATTTTAGTGATTAGCCACCAGATAACCCTTGCAGGATCATCAATATTGATTCGCGATACATGAACATGAAAGCGGAATTTGGATAATCATTACTAAGGATGTAACAACAATTAACAATTAAATTCTTTATGATTTCAATTATGACGGAGCATTTATTTATCTGTACCTGAAAACGCTGAAATTTTCAAAATGTTCAGCATGTTCAGCATTTTGGAGATAGGCGAATCACATGGACTTTCCTAACTTGCTCCCAATCTCTTTGCTTTCTCGAAACTAAATTGAATTTAAGCCCTATTGGCCTTATAGAAACGAATAGCATACAAGAAGCATCGCATGGTCATCAATCAAGAGGAAAACAGAAAACGACCATGGGGAAATTACCATAAGATATCTTCCGAACGATCAACCAATAAATCTCCATACACAGCTGCATCTTTTAACTAGTTAAAAAATGAAGCAAATACAACCATAAATGTGTTAAACCGCATGAGGTTAGACGTTATAGATTTGTTTCAAATTGTCATATCAACAGTGAAACCGCTGGTCATCCCAGAAGCGCCCTCTTTGGCAACCACCTTGGTTCCCAAAAAGCAGGAAATAGGAGCATGCTACCAGACTAATTCATTCAAAACTCTATATAGCATGTTTTTTTTAACTTGGTATGCGTGCCTTCAGCTAATGTATCCAGAAGGAAATCATACAAATGCTTCATACCCAAGATGGACGATGTTCATATAAGCATGTATGGCTATAATTTGCACAAAGCCATATATACTCTATATGAGCATCACATAGCTATACATTTCATTTTATGCCATGCTTCACATCAGGTACAGAATATCTGAAAGATTGTATGAAATTGCTTTAATATGCCGCCCTACATGTACGCCCTTTATATGGCCTTGCCAAGCTAATGGCATGCTCAGTGGTGGCGGTCGGAAACAAGAGTACATAATGGACATAGCTGTAAATGCATGGTCATATCTCAGAATGTGGACACTGACACGTGAATTAGGTTACATTTAATACCACTAATTCCATGCAGTGAATGTCCTTCATTTTCACGTCCACGTTTTAAAAACTCGCTTCTGGAACATATATCGAAACCCTGACGTGGTTCCATAAGCCCAAGATTGAATTTCTTTCATTCACGTCCACCTTACTAAGCGATACTTTTCATCGTTCTCTTGGATGTCTGCAGCCTTTCATTGCCCAAATATATTTCTGTACTTTACATTCAATCAAGGAATACTCAGGTATTGACCACTACAAATTAATATGTCACATTAACTTTTAAGTTTTTGGGGTGGCACAGTCGATGTTCACGATGGGTGCTTAGGATGGAGAGGAGTAGAGGGGACACAATGCATGGGAAGTTTTGAAAAAATACTTTGCATGGCAATAGCAGTTTGTAGGAGGAAATCTTAAACAAAACCAATGAGGTGGTAGAACCTTGCATTTAAATTCGCTTATGGAAGTCCGAGCTCATTTGGATCCATACTTTTGGTTTTTTTCTTGCTTGCCATCAGAAGTTAGAATTCTCTTCCAAAGGATAGCCGTAAGCTAACAGAAATTCAGTTCGACAATGATGATGGTGACCATCAAGTTGAAAAAATAACAAGGGTTGATGGTGTAGGGCACTGGTTTGAATTGAATTGACATGACTGCAACTCTGAAAAACGACATGGCTACACGTGTTTGATTAAGCCCCTTCTAGGGTCCATCAGACCATTGGACCAAGCATGACCACAGTTTCCACCCACTGAAATAAGGAAAAAATTTGAAAATCGTGCTTGCCTTGTACGAATGATGCATACGTAGGCCTATTGGACGGACGAGCGCTCAATCGATTATCTCCGGTAAGGGAAGAAGCAGGTAGGACTTCCAGGGGAGACTTGATGAAGTAAAAGCCGGTTGCGCAGAGGCTATTTCCGGGCAGGAGGACCCAAAACCCCCGAAAAATAATCTCGAGACAGACAGACAGCAGCGCTGATGGCACGGATCAAGTCTCGGGGAGTCTGCTCTCACCTAGGTCAACAAAATCGATGGTTTCCTTTTAAATCCTGCTGCTGCTGGAAGAGCAGCGTTCTCTTCTGGAGCTGCTCCTGGGTGGGGAGGAAGGGGAGTTGGATGGATCCTCAGGGTGGTGGCTATAGCATCCTCACAATCGGATTCGTCCTCTCCTGCCCAGAGGACGACTCTAAATGCTAGCCAGAGCTGATAACAAGGCCGCAGGAACTGGCCGACTGAGAGCGGAAGAAACTGTTTCGCAGGCATGGACGGAATTCACCACTTTGCAGAGAGGGTCGATAGGAAGCCGCATAGCGGAAAAGGCCGTTTTGTGGCGCCATCGCACCAGTCGATTGTGAGCGTGACTGGCAGACGCCACTCACTACGACTAGGATTCAGGGAAATCCTACAGTCGAAATACAGGTGCGTGGGACGATCGCATGCATATTTGAAGGGTGCCAAACCAAAACTTACCAAGTGCCAAAAAAATCATCCTTTTGGGAGAGGGAAAACCCGAAGTTTCGTTGAAAATATCGATATCAATACAGTCAAACCTAGATAAGAGGGAGCCCTCTATAACTGGAATGAATGAACAGTTTGAGCACTTTTCACCAAAAAAAACCTCTTTAATTGGGATGTTTTTAACTCGATGTACAGGTGCGTGGGGACGATCGCATGCATATTTGAAGGGTGCCAAACCATAAATTACCGACAGATACAGAGAAAAAACTGAATAGTTTCGTTAAAAAATACAGATATCAATAGTCAAGCCTGGATAAATGGACCCTGGATATAACTGGGATGACAAAGCTCAGTATTTTTCACCAAAAAATCTCTTGGTTTAATTTTCCCCCTGCTTCTACTTGTACAGTATTTGTGGAAGGATAAGCTATCTCACTTTTATAGTTGGGATTTAACTTCCATACATGTTGGCTATATGTGTACGAAATAAAGCGAGAAATTAGGTCGTCCGAATTTATTTAAATACGTTTGAACACGTTAGGATTTTTTTCCGATTTTACATATAAACTGAAAACAAAATGTCTGTTGCCATTGGAAGACATGTAGTATATGAACATTGCATGATTGAATCGGACGACATCACATGTACACATAGAACACAAATATACTTCTAATTTAGGACGACCTGTGGAACATGTTTAAGTGGAAACTCAGATAAGTGGGGAACCTCTTAAGTGAGAATTCTGGGAGAGCCCATGAGATCCCGTTTATCCAAGTCTGACTGTACATGTAGGTGTGTGGGGTCAATCACATGCAAATTTCTGGGTGTTTATTTCGGACTATAGTCTGTTCAAAATTGCAGTATGCTGAGATTGAACCAATCAGACATTCACCTTATAGAAAGCCACAAACACACGCTTTCATTGTACAGGTACATTCGAATGCCCACTATACTCCCAGTGCCATGACACGAATTATAGGAAAATCCTGAGTTCAGAGGTCAGCTTGTTGGTGGGGAACAATGAGTCTTTGACTGCGAGGCTGGAATTCTCGATATATAAAAAACTGGCTCGCGTTCAAATATGGCCGTGCACGAATTATAAATATGGAATCTGCACGGTTCAATTCGATTCAATTCAGCTCAGAATCCTACTGTCAGCAAATGCGTGCATTATGATCCAAGCAGAGGGTGAACTCCATGTGCCGGATTTATTTATTAGGCGTCTAGCACTTAATCTGGGTGGCATTGCTAAATTGAATTTCTAACAGCTGATGATAGCCTCATGGGTCAAGCCAAGGTTGAATCCAGCCAAATGCTTACCACGTTAAAAGAAAATATTGATGCCAATGTGCATTTCTTTTAACAAATTCGCCTGATCATGCTGATCAATGAAAACGCTAAAATATAAAAAATGCATTCCCAACGATTGCTTTGAGATTTAAATAGGGACAATTCCTTTTCAGATACAGATACAGGATTTGGCACTGTGCATTTCATGAATATGCCATTAAAATACGCGGTTTTAACATTTTAAAACGTTAGTTGCCCATTAACTCCAAAGTGTTACATGCTCAGCTTAGACCCTCTATTTAGATGCATCAATGGAAACAAATTGGAAATTCAAAAACACTGCTGAATATCGGTACATTTAAGACAAATTCATTTCAGGTGAATTTCATCAAAAAACAATTCATCAAAGGTAAATAATTTCAAGAACCTAATGACGAGATTATGGCCTTTCAATAATAACTTTAATGCCAGCTTAACCCGCTTCTATCGTGTGGTCGCCCCCTAATTACTAGAATGCAGGCAACCACGCAGTGCATACCTGCTTTGCGGTGATGCCTCCTTTATTATTAGGGAATGTTAGTGCATTTGGAATTTCGCGTCCAAGTTCAGAAAAAAAATGCATTTCTCCTCTCTCATTACTAGACTCGCGAATTACCGGTCCCTTTCGGCTGGTAAATTTATCTCTGTAATGGAATTTTCGTGTCTTCTGCAAAACGGTTGCGATAAATACTAAATTTCATCATCCCGATGAAATTTACATCCCTGGGTTCATTTACAGCCGAAATCCTATCGAGCTATTTCCTTCCACCCCCTTTGGCATTTACTGCAACTTAAAGCTTAAATGAGATTTGACGGCGTATTAACCACAATCCGTTGTAAATTTCATATTCCCGAAACTATTTTCAAAAATGCCAGACCGTGCTTAGGAGCCCGCAGGCTCAGTGCCCAGTTGGCCCCTCCCCCCTTAATTGCTCCGTATTAAAACCTAATAATAAGGCCCTCTTAAAACATGAAATGTCACTTAAAAGGTGGCAGTGCATGGATTTACACTAAATCGATGCTGATAACATTTTAAAAGCATGGACATTCAAGCGCAAAATAAACGAATGGTTCTTAAAACATGTGATTAGTACTAAAATGTGTGCAATGTTTTGATTACTTATTCAACATGATTATCAAACGCACACAGAACTACAAGTAGAACAAGAATATCCAATCTACAGTCCTAGCAATAACGTCCACTCACCAATTTAAAAATACGTTACTTTATGTTATTATGATTTAAAATTATTCAGGGTAGACTGGTGTAAATGAAATTTTCCTTTCAAACATTTCTTCGTCAAGCGCATTTTATAATTCAAATATAATGTATAATGTCAAGTTCTTAGTTTCTGGAAACAAATCGATTTGGAGTCGTCGCATATAACCCAATAAATACTGGGGGAATGAAACCGTGTCAGCGGCCGTCTTTATAGCTTAGTAAAAGATATAAACGCGAATATTTCACACTAAATACACGAAAGTGACTTCAATTTAAAAGCCAATAACAGAAGCAGAAGACATGAATGGCCGAATAAATCACGTAATTTAGCAGCTATCACGGTGAAAAAAGACCTTCAAATACGTTTGTAAAAACTCAAAATGCGGTGCAGAACCAGCCCTGAAGAACTCAGTTTGTTAACAACAATCGATACGTAGCTTTGTTATACTTTATATAAGTCATACATATCGGTCACCGTCTAACCTAGTCGGTGTTTACTTTTTTTCATGCTATTAAATTTGTAATACACGAAAAATACAATCCAAGCAATACCTGTCGTTCTATCACAGTTATCTTTGACAGTGTGTTCAATCTTATTTCAACGTTTCATTTGATTTCGAAATATTAGTTACGTTGCACCAACAACAACGTTAACAAGGGTTAGTCAACATTCAGCAATTGGTAAATCACCGTTAGCTTCGTCTAATATACAGGGTGTCTACAAGATATGATGAAATGGAATCAGGACTTTTCTATGACTTGAAAAGATGACTTTTAGCATATGGTGTTTAATACATTTATAACGAACATTTGCAATTTTAGTACATAATTTTATGTGTAACTGATTTTAAAATGTTGTAAGCAAAATAAAAAAATTACCATGATAAATACATGCACACGGGGTTCCCACCGAAATTATGCTCAACTTGACTGACTTTTCCAGGTTTTTGGAAAAAAAACAGTCCCTGGCTATCAGAAGTATTTATAGAATTAAATGGAAACTAGGTTAACCAATTACTGATATTTGTCTTTATCATTTGAAACGTTAAAAGTGTGAAATGGAAAATATTAGCATTCCCATTTATTGCATAAGTGTGGCTAGATATACCCTCTTTTGAGCAGTATCATAAACAATCATTTGAGATTATGGTAATTTAAGGCTAGCATTTCATCTGATGCGAATTTCCCTGACTTTTTCAGGTTGTTCCTATTTGCCTGACTATTCTAGGTTCTCCTCAGTGGGAACCCAGATACGGTATATGGGACATTTAAGCACATAAAATACTTTTCGTTCTTTTCAATACAAACGACAAAAATAAATTTCTCTAATGTCCATTTAATGGATTTTCACGAGCATTAATGACCTCAATTCCATCCAATAACTCTGGATAGACTGCAATGATCCTGTATACACCCTTAAATATTAGATTTTTAGGCACATACAATACCGTTCTAGCTTATTTCGAGTATGTTAATCAGTTAATTAAAATCACCCTGGAACGTGTTAATGCGATGTTAAAAAGTACAAATAAAACTACACTAAGGCTAAATTACTTAAGAAAGTGAAAAACCATGTTGAAACGAAATTCATCTGGGCTAAGTTTACACCATGCCCACAAAGTAATTCGAGATTATTTCGGTTGAGTATTGGATTTTTTTTATATTTTTGCTCAGGGTAATAGGGCTCCAACTGGGGGATATTTTTGAGTAATATCGATTCGGTATAACGATTTTTTATTGAAAAAAATTCCGTACAGAAAATATTTTTCATTTTCGACGTACTTCAAATACGGCTTTCAACAAGAGCGCATAAAGCGACCATTAGGGGGGGGGGCGTGTGAAGGGGAGCAAGACAGTGATGAAAATGCCGAATAGGAACAGGGCGAAAATGCAATTTCACTTTGGGGAGGTAAAATGAAACTTTTGCCATTTTGGAGAGTACTTCGACGAACGAATATTGCTCGCTATTTTGAGATTACTTCCCAGTTTTTTGTAAAGCGGAATGACAACAAAATGGAAAAGAATGTATATGAAAAGCTGGTCATCCAATGGACGCATCTAAAAAAAGGGCCTTGCACAAATTGCCAAAATGTGAAAAGACCAAATTTTCGTTCATACTGGAAGTAAATGGTCACATAAATGTTAGGAAAAATATCAATGGGCCCTTGCAGCGATGAGCAAGAATTTCAACACGGTTTTTCATCGTTAATATTAATGACAATTAGCGAGACTATAAGAAAGGTGAGAAACAAACACACTCACACACCTCAAGGGAGCTGAGCGTCTGGCGAATATCTACAAGACTAATTAGGACCTCATCGAGATCGCTAGGTTGGTAACAGACGGAGGAGTCATGCGATGGACAAATTACGTCTTCATGCAGACACTATAACAAAAATATAACGAGGTGGAGAGATGGAAAGCGGCAAAGAAAGCATTAATGTAAAAAAGCTCTGAATAATGATAACAATGATGGTGCAAACAAATATGCGACAAATATTAGTGCCGATGGCGATTTAATACGGCCTGAATTCAAGGTTCAAAATAGCAGCTGCTGCAATGCAAATAAAGCTGCTCTACCCCAGTGATCGAATCAAGAAACGTACTTCCGGTGGCTTTCTTCATTGTGCAAAGAAATGCAAAAACAGGTGAGAAACTGTACTTTCATCCATCGATTTTATTGTCGAAAGCAGTAGAGGAATTTTACCCAATTGGAATACACCCAATTTAGAAAAATAACTATTTTTATCGATAAAAAAGTTAATTTTGAACAAAATAAAAATATTGAAAGAGATAATAAGGTTTACTTGATTGTTAATGTATTTTTTAATTTAATTCGTCCAGAATCGCATTCATCTAAGCTAAAAATGCAAAATGTCAAAATTCTTATAATTTCTCGATTAGAATTGGTCATTTTTATAGCTTGATAATGTTCCGGTAATTTGTTTTAAAAACATTTGATTCAATGGAAATTTATTTAAATTTACCTTTAGTTGCAATCTTAAGTTTACCATCCATAAAAATTAAGAATAAAGGTTAACATCCAGAGAATGTGGCTCATTAATAGTTTCAGCGTATTTCGGAAAATTTCGTTCTTTGTGGATTTTTGCTAAATAATGAGTGATAAATTACATCGCGATTAATTCTGCTAAACCTTTCACCGTAAATGTTCGCGTAGATATAGAAAATGAACGGAAGCATGATTAAAAATGTATGCCAAAATTATTGGATTATACAAACCATAATTGCAAGCGTTTAAAGATGGTATACGAAATTCAATACATTGCACATTTCTACTTCAGAATCACCGGTATCGATGTAATATTTTGAAAAGAGTCTGTCATTATAAGCACGTTTCTTTTTCAAGACCTCCGCATCCCCCTTCTGCTCCTTACACCTCTCCTTCTCTCTTTATGTGACAGGGGGTAAAAAGGCGAAATTGCTTGGAAAACCCTTCTTCTCAGGCTTACCAATTAATACGAATTTACATCATTAATAAATAAGCAACATTTAATCGATGGGAGTTCATGCGCAATAAAGTGCTTCGTCATTAATGCATTTGATATTCTAGCGGTGGATGAAAAATGAATGCAAATTCTAAATAAGCGGATCTTGATTGACATCAAAGTAATTAATGAAAGCACATCAGGACAATACGAACACGTTATGGTTCACCATAAATGTCATCCTCTGACATCAAACCCAGAGGCTAGTCATCGAAACTAAGAACTAGGCCCCTAGTCGCTGTGCTGGACTTCCTGTTGCAAAACTTTGCCCTAAGCGGAGGGTTTATTCAGAAAAGTGTAAGGTGCAATTTCTAGAAAGACACCTACAATAACTGTGCAAAAAACTGCACATGTCATCATAGTCTTGCAAGACCTGGTGTCTTGATTATGAACTTTGATATATCATACCGAATATTGATTTTATGGCTGAAGCCATGCATGAAATAGACCGTGTGCGGCTAGTAAACATAACAGCATACTGCCAAATAAATATGTAATTACAACCGGTAACGATACGAGGTGGTGAAAAAATAGATTGGCCATACTATGTTAAAACACCGAAGCTAAGTAACGTTAGGTCATGTGCATGTTAAGTACCTGGTTGGATGACCATCTGCGAAATTTAGGACACTTAATGACTTCCGTTTCTTTGTTTTCCATCAATACAGAAACATACAAGATTTTTCTTTTACGGCGTTTAGCGTGAAGCACAGCAAACGTTCAAAATTAACGAGAGTAAGTTAACTTTTACGAAACATGAGTTACACAAGTGCTTTCGTGTAACAAAAGTTGACCACGAAAGTGAATTTACTACCAAACCAAAAATCAAATTATTTAGAAAGCCTTTCAACTGTAATGTAGTCACATTAAAGATGGCGTTATTAACTTTAAAAGAGTGAGCAATTTGTAGAATTAGCTATAGAAGTACGTTTTCAAACACTGATCCTAGATGGCACGGTTTTATCATGTATTTTGTGTCAATTTTTTGGCGCACCGTTTGCATACAAAACGTTGCATTCTGCGAATAGTGCAATTATTTTTCTTACTTCTCGTGCTTTTCACTAAGTAACACATTCCCATTATGCTCCTGGAGAAGCCTAATATGCTAGTGAAACGTCTTGAAATTATAAATAAACAATAGCCTTGTAATGAGAATCTCGCTTTTAATTTATAAACACCAACTACTTGGTGCACTGTCTCCTGCAGAAAATTTGCCTTATCCAAAATGCAATGGAAAGTCACTTGAGGGGCTATACCTCATCTTATTCATCTAAATATACTTGGTGAAAAATTGTTCGTAAACAAGATGGTAAATTTTATACAAATAACACTGATATATGAACAGAGTATAAGTTATTGCTTATCACCCTGTAAGTTTACTTCGCAAATTAAGTGCCCTACTATGCATGCTCCAGTCTATAGTTAACTCAGAATTGTTTTTATAAAACCTTTCGGATGCATTTTCCCCCGATTTCATTCAATTAATTCCCAAAGAGTAATTAAATGTGGCACTTATTTTTTTTTCCTTGTTTCGTTTCTCCTTCGTCTTTTTAATCACATCGAAACATTGTTAAAGGATTTTTTTTTGTATTTGCATCCGAATACGTGCTCATCGTATTCATTATTATTATTTTTTATTTTTATTAATATCTGTGGGCTTGCTTAACCCAAGTACACGCCATTTTATAGTTAATCCAGCCTCAGAAACCCTTGTTTGCCGCACTTAAAACGCCGCTGGCGTCTATAAAATTGGGGCATAAAAGAGCACTAGGCCTCGCTTGTTACTCCTTTTTATCTGCTTTTCGTTTTAACCTAACTAAAATCCATGGCGGAAAACCCTCGTTCGTTGTAAGAATCGATTTCATAAAAGCAGCAAACTGCAGTTAGAGATGATCGCGAGGTATTTAAGGTAAAACCCTCATCGTTCAATTGTTGAATTAAACAAAGATTATGCGGGCAAAGTATGGCCATTTCAAATACAACCGAGTGCAATTTAATCTTTTACATGGCTGATTAAAATTCCATCTGCAGACTAATGTACACTGCGGAGGAAAAACTCCACAATAAAATCAATTTGGAAGATATTTTTCAAGTTCTTTTAGCTACGACAGTGACTTTACATGGAGTTTTTTTTTTAATGGCATTCAGTAATGGGTGTTTAGAGGCATGTCAAACTAAGTTATTTATCAATTTAAAAACAAGCTTTTGACTTGTGAAATGTGTTAGGCAATATTGTAATCGTATTGGATTGACAGTGCCCTGACCTCTGTAAAGCTGGACATGACAGGATAAACACAAAGGGCATTTAATTGTTGTCGTTTTTTAATTACTTTTTCGCCTTTAAAGGGCTTTATTGGTTAATGACCTATACCACGATTAAACGAAAGGCATAGAAACCTTAAAGTTTATCTTAAAGCTGATCCAAAAGGATGCCTACCATACAAGAGAATTACACCTTTTTGGCTTTAAATACTTATTATAATTGCTAATCTTTTTTTCCTTGTAGAATTGGTCATCCACTAGGGTAGGCATTACATTTTATGATGGGAAAATCTCCCGTTAATTTATAAACAACAATAATTGCAAAAACGATTATGCGACCTCCGGCAGCAGGTGTTTCAAGTTTATTTAATTTTATAAATAAAAGGGGCGGTTTTAAATTATAAAATAATTGGATTCCTTAGTGGACAGCCAATTCTACATGAAGGAAAATAAATTTATTAATTACAATAAGTATATGAAGCAATAATGCGGTAGTACATTCATTAAAATGACCTATAGGCACCCTGTAAGCTTTATTTGAACAGGAATGACTAATTTATTCCCTTAAAAGTAACTTCAATGTTCAATAGTACATGCTCCCGCACTGTTTACTAACATAAACTGCTTCAGATAACATTCGATGGGGTTTTATGGTGCTAATTTCTCAGATCCCTTTATAACCATAACGATAGGCATTGGTCACAACTGTACATTATATTTATTTGTCCTTCACTCAGACTCTGTATCAATATACATGTACAATGTAACATGGTTGTCTGCAAGGAAAACGAGGCTTTTTTTCAAACATTTCAACATTTAACGAAATTACCAATTTAAAATAAAAAATTCAGGAATAAGATAAGATGCATGAATGCTTAAGTAGGCAATGGCTAAGGACAAATGTGAGTTTTATCTGTCTTTTATTTCCCAAAAGTGTCATTAAACTCTTGCAACGACAGCAATGCACTTTTCATTGCATGTCTCCATGAACGTGTATTGTCTGGAGAAACCCGAGCGTGTGTCCATCCAGGCAGGACCAGCGGTCAGCTCCGTCACCGTGTTATTGGAAATCATTAACCAGAATGGGATTTCGATAAGCAAACATACGGGAAATCAATTTTCTGGGAAGATAGTAGTTCCATCACAGTCAACTTTCATCAATTACGTGGTTCAAGAAAGCCATTGGAGGCGTGAAATTTAAGGATCAAAATTACTATTATCGATGATGGTAATAATGAGAAAGAGAGAGAAAGAGAGGGGGAGGCAGTGCAATATATATCCTTAAATAATAACCCTGGGGTTCATTCGCTTAAATTCATCCTATATTGTCTGAAAAACGTGAAGCAGCAGGAGGGGGAGCATAGTGCGCCATATATTAAAGCTTCTTAATTCGCAATTGTTTAAGCGGGCTATTAGTAGTAATATTGTCAGTTTGCAGCTTTTCTCAATCAGGCATATCCGTGTGCATATCTCACACCCTTCAATATTTATGTTCGCATAAATAAATAGTGCGGAAAAAAATGAATAAATAAACGGATTTAGTTTCCTACCTGCTGTTTTTCTATCATGCACTGAATTTCTTCCAGGTCCCCAACTAAGACAACTTGTGACTTGAACATGTGTTCCAACAAGATCAGCCAATCACGTAATTCCTTGATGGTGCGGTCAAATACCTTCCATTCACCGTCGAGTGTCTTGACACCTTCACCTGCAAACGCAGAAAATTTACATATGTAATTTTTACCATATCGAAATTAAATTCGTTACGATTTATCAAAATGCGTTGTAGAAAGAATTTATTGCGAGGCATAATGCATAATAAAACCACTAAAATGCAATGAAATCCTTTTTAAATATAACTTAATTATTGTAAATAACTTAAAATTAGTAATGTAGATCTTAAACGCGATCCAAATATTTTCATAAAAATTCAGTACATTAAGACATATTTGCATGACTCAAAACAAGTGAATAGGCCTCTCCCTGGTGGAAAAATTGCATATTTGGACATATATGACTTATTAAATATTTGGCCATATACAGCCAGAAATTGACCATAAATAGACCTCTATAGAACTACAGTAAATGTCCATACATGGATGTCCATAAGGTATTTTTTAAGCCCATGAACACTTATGTATGACGATGTCAATTGGCATATACACTGTATAAGTCATTATAAGACTATATTTAACTTTTCTACCCCGGGTGAGCAATAATTTATTTGAAAATATCGTTTTCATAACCATGATGTTAAATTATTTAAAGCCAGTGTGTTTTGGTAAACATCCAACACACAGTACAAAACATTAATTCTAGTGTTAAATAATTTGTTTGCGCATTAAGAAGCATGTACCGTCATACAAGATCGATTTTTCAACACACACAAAAACGAAATGGTAAAAGATTTGAAGAAGAAAAAATTGAGTGACGCTAGCTTTCATCATTTATCCCAACATCGCCCACCAACATCCTCAGATAACAGCAACTCAAAAGCTTTCAAAGATGTCATTTACATAAGAGCCAATAGCAATATGTTCTTAATTAAATTTACATCTCATTATGCGGCACACGACAGTGCATTTTTGTTTGAGACAATCAGTGCAAAAGGAATATCGACGAAGAAACGAACTAGCTAAGAGCGTTTAATGAGTGGAAATATCCGAAAAATAATTAATTTACCTTAAAAGATAACGCTCATTCGGTTATCAGAAAAAGAAGGACACAACAACAAAAATGCCGATGAAAAATAATCACCGACCATCTCTTGTTTTCAGATCAAAACCCAAACCCATGTGGCCAACATAGAGAATCATCACCTTCTGGCGACAGAAACACGATTACATCGAACATTTGGATATTTGGCAAGAAAATATTTTTGGCAATACCAACGCCGTAGCACTGAAAAACACCTCTAAACTTTGGGCAGGACAGAAGTTTTGTAAAACCATCTGTTACAAATTGTGCCTACAGCTTGACTTACAGGCTGGTTGAGCTACAACAGTAAGAAATGAGAAAAGAAATTGCACTTTTTGTGGAGAAAGAATATGCAAATAACCACAACCCCTTTCCCCAACCATCAAACACACACCGCCACCACAACAACAACAACAGATTCATCCATAAATGTATGTTGGGAACTAACCCAATGAAATTGGATTTTCATTCCCAATTTTATTTCCAGAATCGGGGGAAACTATGCAAGAAGTTACAGATTTTTTGGATTGTAAAGTCAGAATTTAAAAGTTTTTGGACTTGTAGACAGGTTTCAATCTGGATTATCTCATGATTTATTAAGTGTCAGTTCAAAACTACCAAAGATTCTGCCTGTGTGTGGCTATCAATTGCACCACGTGACCCTAAACACATTGAATTAGTATTCCTACCGGCAATACGTTCGTAAAAAGCATCTCGTTCTGCATGCAAGGCTCATATCTCCCAAATTTCAAAATTTGAAGTGAAAGAAAAACGCTGATCGGTGCTGAAGAGCGCTCCTAGTGCTATCGACTTTAAATTTCATTTCCTGCCGCGCACTCCTTACATTCTTCAACACCTGAAACCTTTCAAAGACCCTGATATAAGGCAAGCCTTTCACTGATTGGAAAATTGACAGCAGACATCCAAGCATAGTATTCCCAACCCCTAAAACACAATGACGAAGCTCTGGGAAGGTACATTTAAACACGTGTTCGCGCAATCCCAACCCTTATAAATTTTCCATTTAATTCAATTCAACTCAGTAACCTGATGTCAGCAACCAAATGAACTATGGTGCCATAGTTCCCTTAAGTAATGTAAATGCTATTAAACTCATGCTAACATAAGTAAAATTTTAACTTGCTATAATCAGGAAGTAAAAGTTAAGTTTAAATCTGACCATATATGTATGATGTTATATGGGATTATACACGAAGATGCCATATGCCTATACTAGCATCGGCATACATGGCAACTTTAGATAGAGCCATAAATGAATGCATACATGGCCACATATAAAAAATGTGTCATGTGTGGCTGCATTCTTGGCCGTATATGGAGAATATTCGAGTTTCTACTGAAGACGATTTCTTTACTGCTCACTTCCCATAGGCAAATGTAGTTCATGCCAATATAAATATTTTTTAAACTGTAACATAAGTTACTATACTATATTTTCCAGGTATGGACATATAGGGAAGTATAAGATCATATCTGTAACTACATGTATGTTGACACATGTGGTCTTATGTAAGAATGTAAAAACATATGAGATACTGTATATATACGGATTTTATTGACTTACAATATATAAACATTATACCCATATGCAAAAGAAATGCATTTACAATCCATTTAAAATGCATCTTAAAATATTTCACTTGTAATTTACATTGAAATGCATTTTGATACAAAATATTGTATCAATGCATATACATCTATTTGCATGTTGGTAAGGAGGCCTATATTTATATTACCGGACCAATTTGTGGTCTATAGCCTATATGACCATGTATGATCCATATTAACCTTTCCCACCTCGGCCTTTAAGGCGCATAAATGTGCAATAGGAGTAACAGGACGACAGCTGAAGTGAGAAACTGAGAAAAGCGCAGAGCTTCGAGATGCGCATGCGCGACTGTCTAAGAGTCCAGGGCCACTGTCGCGTATTTATGTCGCTATCAAATCGCGACTGACGTTCAAATAAGACGTGACGCTCAACGTCAGAAATCACACAGGATATTCAGCATCGTTGGTTTTAAAAAACGCTGCATTGTCGTTGATCCCATCAAAAAGACGGATGAAAATCCGTCCTTCAATCATTCAGTCGGCACTAATGTGAAAAGTAAGCGCAGACGGATGACCTCTGGCCGATCCATTCTGCGCTTTATAATCCCATTCAAAATGTACCACAAATGCCACGCACCGACCAAATACCAAACACAATGGACGATCGAAAACTTTGCTGTTTTGATGGTTGTCTATAGTGATGTCAAAACGGCGTCAAAAGGCCCTGCGGTGGTTATAAGCGAGGTGTTTACAGAGTGAAACGTAAATCATGTATAGTATGCCAACATAATTCAACTCAATATCCTTATAGTCAGCAAGGATATGCCATGTGGTGGAGGGGTGTAATCCATCAACACGAATTATTATCATTGCTAAATTGAATTTATCTTTAGAAAGAGAAATCCGACGACACCGATAATATGGTTCCAATTGAGCTAAAGTCCATAAGTGAATTGGAATGTGAGAAAATCCTTAATCATTCCATTCTTCAAATTAGTATTTCCAGACAAAGTATTTTTTTCAGAAACGCCCATGCACTGAACCTCCCATCTTGATTGCAACGTATCCCATTGGAGACCCTTGATCATTGGGGTAAACAGTCCATTGTAACTTGGATGCAGGATAAAACAGTTTCATCTGTAATAATCCGTAAACATTTTTCAACGAATAGCAACTCTAACTCTATTGTTGGCATACTGCGAATATATCTACAGGCTCTAGCACATTGTTTTAATATAGAACGATGCTCACGTGCAAACGTGCAAAAAAAAATACACTTTTTCCCTTCAAATTTATTTTATTTTGCTAAATATATTTTCTTCAGTGTAGAATTGGTTATCCACTTAAATGAAGATGTCCCGTTTATTGATAAAAAAAAATTACTTGAAAATGAAACCGTAATGCGACCTCCGAGAACAAAACTCATTTTCGAAGTTCGAAAAACTTCTTTTTTTCAAATAAACTTTTCAGTTTTAAACTATAAAAAATACTCAAACGCATTAATTTAGCAATTATATGGATTAAACATCCTACCACATAGCATATCCTTGCCGAAAATAGTTGAATTGAATTGAAGCAAAAATGTTATTTTTTGGTATGGTGGGCATTTAAGCCTTCAGACGAAATGTTATGTGCATTGGGATTATAAGATGTGATAGCACTTTATGATTAACCTTGCAAAATTAAGAAAATATTCAAATAAACATATAGGGTGGTGCAAAAGAATCGAGCATGGCTAATTTCATGAACTGATGAAAATCTGCAGCTGATTATTATAGGGATATCGATGACCCATAATTCAAGATTTTTGTCATAAAGATCCTTTTCCGGGCAATCACAGGACTCGAATTCGAAGCGCAAAAAGACGGATTATGAATTTAGCATATACACGTACATCCAATCTTTCCTCTCATATTTTTATTCATCTCGATCCTCATTTTTATTTCTCCCCAAAGCCCATCTCAGCTCGGTAATCGCCTTATCAAACACGACATATAACGTAAAAAACGCAGTCATTCCGTTCGCATTTAAGCACAATGGCTGCTTCATCATCACCATTGATCGACATGGCCAACTGGAATTCAGTCTGTTGCGTGAAAATTTGACGAGCAAATAACACGTTGCAAGATGAGGTTAAATGTGTTTTCTTCCTTTACATTGAAGTTGAGAATTTATGAAGCGTGGATTACAAGCCGATTTTGATTATCAAAAATCGAATGATATATCTTTTCATGTGCTTTTTTTTGTCATAGCTGACCTCTGTTGCTAAGATAACGATGTCCATCAAGATGCATGTATGTTAAAACTTTTGTCTGAATTTTTTTATTCGTACTCGACGAACACCTCGCAGAATCTTAATAAATAATAGGCTTAAAAGGCGTTTGAGCTACGAGTAAATAAGATGAATGATCTTGGTTAATAGGAGGCCATTAAAAACAAATACTTCAACGTGCCAGCTTTTGTTTTAAGGAATTAAAAAACCCTGTAATACAACACTTTCTTGTCGTGCAATCTTTCACAGCTTAATGAAAAGTGACACAAAAATCAATTGCCGGAAATTAGTCTTAATTTTCGCCTTGTCCGTGAATGGATTTGTTAAGTAAAAATTCTCGACCAGGGAGGATTTTATCAGCGATGTTTTCAGCATCAACTAAGAGAATTGCATTCATTTCAAGCAACATCCAGTATCCTATCTTGAAAATGTCAAATAGCAATCATTACATTTTCTTTCACAAAATATATTTTTTTTAAAGTGTGAAAGCAAGCATAGCTAAAGAACACACATTTCAATGTCTTCGACCATCTCAGATAAATTATTTTTTTTCTTTAAAAAAAATGACGTATTTCTAATTCTCATAGGTATTTTCCCAGATATTAGTTTTTTAAACGAACAACAATTTCTTTAAAATCATGCGCTGAAGAGACCATTTAATTTTATTTCAAATACTTTGATGATTTTTTTTAAACTTACAAACTAAAATATATATATTCAAAAAAATACAGTTTTCCTTCAAAATCATGCACACTTCACAAATGTATTTTAACTTTGATACTGATAGTATTCATGTTCTTGGCGTACATGGATGAATCCAATAAATAATTTGCTTCAGTTCAAAAATGCTACCGAAAATTAACAATTCTTTCACGAAAAAATACCTTTTTAGAGTGTGTAATCATGCTTATAATATACGCACGTGGGAGTAACTTTCTTACCTTAATAATTATAATTTTCATCTGAAGTGAAGATAAATTCTTTTATTAAAAAGTTTTAAGAGAAACTATTTTGTAGTAAATTCTTCAAAATGAAGCCTTAACGCCAAAATACATGTATGTTTACATTAAGACGTTCCTGTCAAGCACTGTCTATTTACCATCCATTGTTTTCAACAGCATGCCTATTCAAAAACAATGCGAGCATCATTAAGTTTGCTGCACAAGTAGGCCTATGGTATTCCGAAATCGATTTGCATATTCTTTCATGGTCGTTAAAAATGCATCAGTGCACATATATCCAATTGACGCCTTGTGCATATTTCGGGATTTATTTGCAGACTTCGTTCCAATAAAGGTTTTCCAGTAACACCCCGGTATACACGATGTGATATCTCTGTCATCTAAAAATCAATGCAAACCCGAATTTGGATGAAAAAAATCTTAACACGTAGAACACTACTCTGGATGTCAGTTCAGATTACGTTATCACTCTTGCATATGCCTACAAAATGCTTTGTGCTCGTTGCACGCATGACATCAGCATACAATGCTTACATGCACTGATATATTTGCCTAGCCAATATTGCGTATAATACTAGTTGCTTTTATTTTCTTCGCAGTGCAGCGTAATTAATGCAAGTCATAATCAAAAGTGTTCACGTCATCGTTAATAAATGCAGCGCTCGCACAATGGCGATAACAACTTTTCGGCAGGCGAATTCAAAGCTAAAGGTGACAGCCTTTGCTTGGGTGTGAATCCATTTAGTTTTGCAAAAATTATGAAAATAATCAATCCTTAAACCGAACTGGACTGGATAAATTTTCAATGCTGTAAACTAAATACTCTGCAAACAAAACAATATGTTCCACTATGTTTACATGCAGACCTCCAATTTAACGAAATCTAAGAAACTTGTTTTAAGGTCGATCCAAAAGGATATCCACAATTCAAAGAAATAACACGTTTTTATTTTAAATGCCTATTATACTTACATGTACTATGTTAAGTTGGGTATAGACTCCCCAGGGTGAAGGATGCCCCACCATTGATATTTTCTGCCGATTAGCATAGATGGCCGCATAAAGCAGCTTTTTGCTGTCACTTAGCCTATAATAACAAATTTACTTTGTTTTTTTTTACAAGTATACATTGTTTTTTGGGATTTTAGATTTTTTAAGGAAGGACCCACCCTTTTTTGGCACTGAAAACATGTAGAGTAGCATTGTAAGCGTCAGTTCTGATGATAATTTAGCTTCTATCATACAATTTTTACATAGGATATCTATTTCTATATGCCATGTACTGTGTTTCCATTGTAGACTAACTTCGGTGTGACCACATGGTATTATATTAAATGCCAGGGGCAGCTCTACAAAAACAATTTGAAAGATGCCCCACATTTTTTTGCACAGTTGCCCCACACACATGTATATTTTAATAACACATTGTTATGCATAATGTTTTAGCGACATATTATTTTTCTTGAATATTTACATGTTTTTAGTCATGGGATAGAAATATATAACTACAGGTGGTACAAAAAGATATCGCAATGGTCAGGCGATGATTTAAACACAATGATAATGACCCAATGATTGTTGTAAATAATGTATTCAGATAATTTAGAATGCCTTTAAGAACACTTGTTTTAATGTTTACTCCTTAAACTTAAAGCATTCGGAATCAATCCCCTTATTATATCATGGATATCTGCATTTCTGACAGGAAGAAAGCAAAGGGTTGTAATTAATGGAGCCGAATC